>VWZS01001442.1:410534-637766 GCA_013397075.1 Rhabdornis inornatus
ACATATATATATATATATATATACTTCCATTGTTTAAGCTGTAACTCCCAGATACTTATAGCATATAATTTATTAGGTGTATTTAAGAGAGGTGACTGAATGCCATGGGCATTTTCCCTGTATTTTGGTTGAAGCCTCTGAAGTACTTCATTTCTGTCTCACTTTCAATGGCAAGCTTCCCTGGCAGTTCAGCAGCATCTCTCTCAGACAGTAAAGCTGGCCAGACACCCCTCATAATTGTCATAGCTATGTGTGCCAAAAAACCTACTCATATTATAACTATGTGCTTTGGATGTGGATAATTTAGTGGTATCAGTTCATAGTTAAGTTAATGAGAAAGAACAATCAAATACTCAAAGTTTAAATTTTTTACTATATTTTTATAAACATATACACACTTTCCTTTTATGAAACGAGTTTCTAAAATTTATTCTTCTTTTTATTTCATTTGTTAAAGTTTTAGTCTTAATTTTTAATACAATTGACCAAGCAAGCAACAAGAAGATAATGCGACAGGAGTACAAAGGCCGTAACTGTTATTATAGAGCTGTAATCATAGATGATGATGGCACAGACTTGTACTTCAGCCTCCCAGGGTTATTTTCCTGCAGGAACGCTTTAAGGAAGGGTTGTGGCATTTTTCAGAAGCAGCAAGAATTTTTAATTTTTTTTTTTTTTTGCTAAGAATATATTCAAAATCATATCAATTAATGTTGATATTCGTCTTAATTGTTCAACTCACTTGAGCTTTTAAAGTACATCCTGCATTGCAGGATGATATACCCTGGTTTCTGCCAGGACAGGATTAATTTTTTGCAGTAGCTGGGAGAAGCATGGCCGAGGCCCTGATGTTGCTCTACATCACCTCATGTCATGGTGTCTCTCTTCTGGGGAAAAGGGGTTCCCAGTTGGTGTTTGTTTATTGTGCGGGCTTTCTGTGGAAATGATTTCTTTGTCTTACACCTTTTGTCATTGATGTTGTTGCTATTACTGTTTTCTTACTTCATTGCTCTTTCTAGTAAGTTGTTATTATCTCAACCCATGATCTTCACCTTTAGAGTCTTCAGTTCTCAAATCCATCCTGCCCAGCAGGAAGGGTAATCAAGGGAGCAGCATGTGGTTTGGAAGAGTCTCAGTGAGGGCACTGAATTAGGGAATGCCATTCCTAAACCATGACAACATGTTTGCATAGAATTTTCCTTTAGAACAACTGCTCTACTATTCCTTATTCTAAGTGAATTCCTGTAATTTCTTAGGCTTTTTTTTTTTGTTTTAATGCCCTGAAATATAATTTGGTATTTTTCTGTTTCAAATGTACTAAGTATATCTTGAAGATAAGTAGGTATGACAAAGTCCAAGCTCGCCTGCCAGTGGTTAAATGTATTTGCACATCCTCACATGGATATATGAGGTGAATATACATAGCACCCATTCTTTAAAAAACATTTTTTTTTATATATTATTAGAGAATATCAGTTGAATTTGGTAGAAGTTGGTTTCTAAATAAACCAAAGGAAGTTTTTTTTTATGAAACACAAGTCATGGAGCTATATAATGTAGTGAGTAGTTCTGTGTTTGGTACAGTGTAAATGGCTTCAAGGTACGACTGAAAAATTCATTCAAACTACCTTTAACAAAAATGGTTAGACTCAAAGAGCACTGAGAGGAGTGTTGTGTACGTTTTCCCTATTTTTTTCTTCACTTTTCCCTCGACATCTCTTAATGGCTTTTGCAAACAAGATAGTTAAGTCAAGGTGTTGATTAATTCTGTACACATTGCACCATAAGCCATAGCTGAGTTTGCTTTTTGAAAGTAAACTGTTGCCTTCTTCCTTGCTACCTAGATTTAGTCACAGTCTAAAGTATTTTAAAAAAGCTCTTTGCACCAAAAATGCCTAAAAAATTTCAGTATTTTATTTTTATATTAATGAAAGTACTGTATTAAAAGGAAGTTGATTAGAAAATCACGGTTATTATAATATCTGTTAGGCATGTGTAAAAAATGTACAAATAAAATTTGAAATGATTACACAACATATCTCACTTGTAGGGTATAGTATATATCTGAATTTTACCTGAATAAACTTTTAATGAAGTCCAGAAGGTTATTCCTGACTCTCTAGTAAAGCATAAGTTAGAAAGGTCAAAAGCTTTAAATAGACTAATTAAAAGTAACTAAAATTAGGGGGTTTTTTAGCTGTAGAATGGCAGATACACCTTTAAGTACAGCAGAAGATTAATAAGTAAAATATTGTTTTAAGTGTAAAATAATGTGTTTGTGCACCTATATTTTGCTTTTCTTGTCGATGAGATTTCAACAGTCTACATTTTCATTATTCTTATGATTTACACTGTGATTTTAGTTGTAAAGTGTGCTCAGGCTTCATGAATACAATGAACTGTATGGAATAACTGATGCAGCTATTAGGAAAAGAAAGTACCCTTCTGAGTAATACAAATCTGAGGTAATTTGAAGGAAAATTTTAATCCTCCCTGTGCTAGCTGGGAGAATAAGACATTGTTCTGGAAGTGATGGTGAAAGGAAGCATTTGATGATTTTATACCCATTTAAAAGTTGGGGTAATATTTTCTGAAATATAAAACAGGTAAGAAATAGATAAAATTTTAAGAGCTCCGATCATTTAAAAAGAGATTGAACGTCAGAGTTAAATGTATTGAATTTCAGTGAGGAAGGTTTTTTTTCTTGGAATAGCCGCTTGGTGCCAAAACAAGCTTCAACATGGTCCCAACAAAAAATTTTAAGAGAACTGCTTCAGGCTAATTTTTCATACTGCATTACCTAAACAATTAGGATCTGTTGGCCTGGAGAAACACTGGATTTAGAGTCAGTTATGTAGACAACTTAACAAATGATATAAGGTACACTGCCTTTCCACTATTCATATCTTCACATATTCAAGTCTTACAACTTGAATTTTATTCAAAGGGTTCTTATGATGGGTAAATCTGAATGGATAGCTCATTTTGTTACTGACTTTTTACTAAGTAAGGGAGTTGGAAAACCAGCTTGAAGACTTTTTTTTAATTGAAAACATGAGCAAAACATTACATAAAATTGGCTTCTTTATATAAACATTTAATTTCACAGGAAGGAAAAAACTCATTTTTACTCTTCTAGTAAAAAAGAAAACTCCAAGATAACTGTTTCATTTCATGTCTTTTTAAATGAAAGTGTTGAGTTCAATTTTTATTTGTTTAATCAGAACAATTTACTAAATTTGACATGAACTTCTGTTTAACCAAAATATATCGTTCAGCAAAGAAATTAATCTCTAAATTTTTTTGAGATGTGATATTGAATCTGATTTAGTTATGAGTGCTGACATGTTAACAGCTACTGTCTGCTATGTGTAGATTGAAAGAGGAAAATACAAAATAGAATAGTTAATAATAATAAATACCCTTGTCATATCACAAGCTATGTGCTAATTTGCCTATTCCACAGTTAGAATGTAAAAATTGTTTATACTTCTCACACAAAAAGTTTGGCATTCCATAAATGATTACTTACTCTCACCAATGCCAGTTACTCTATAGATAATATGCTTTTATTAATGTGTGATTGTAGTAGCAAATTCCTGGATATACCTCCTTAACTAATTACTTCTTCTTAAATTCTGTTATCTGGGCCTTCAATTGATTGTAAGCAAAACCAAATCTAAGTACCAAGACTATCACTGAAAAATTAGAAATTGCAGTTTCAAACTTTTAAACATATTCTTTCCCCTGTGAAGTGTTACCAAGTTGCGCCACTTAAGTAAATTATGGACCACACTCAGAAGACGAGAGAGGATTTTTTTTTCCCCATGGAGAGTTATGCAGGCTGTGGGACTGACAAACTGCTCATGTCCTGTGGGTGTTAGTCTGCTTTTGTCACACCTGCAGATGCTCTCAAACCAGAGTTGTGCGGGAATCTGTTAAGACCAAAAGAGCATAATTCCAAGGGGCAGGCTGAAGTGCTTGGGATTTAGTGGCCTGTTTTAGTTTCTATGTGCTTGAGTGTGTTGGATTTCTAGTATAGAAATTTATAAAACTGAGATGTACGTTTAGATTTCTGACCTGGCTGCTTGAGGGAGGCCTGTCAATAAACTGCATTGCTGTTACAATGAATGATGTCACTGACATTACTAAATTTTACTAATTTCTTGCTTCCCCTGTTTGCACGTTACTTGTATCATATAAGCTCTTTCCACTGTGCAGCTCATTCCAAAGGATCTGCAAAGGGAGGGAGTTATCAGTAACCCTAGAAGTTGTGCAGTCTGACTGAAATTTGAGGCCAAATGGACACTTTCAAAATCAGTATCTATGTTTATTACATTCCAAAGACCACAAATAATTTTGTAATTATGGAGTAAATTCTAATATGAAATTTGTTTCAGAACCAAATGGGAGAGAGATTATGTATTCCCATACTTCTCTGTTTATAGGCTATTTACTCTTTTTTCAGCAAGTGTTAATAAATGTTAGGATACGCTGTGTTATGCTGACCCACTCTGAACTTTAGTGTAGACAATAGCCAGGTTGTCAGAGTTTGTTATTTGAAGTACTCCAGTGCAATATAGGAAATTTAGGTCACTAGAGAATATGTTGTCACTGTCAGTGGTATAGAAAGATTGTCTCCACATTTTTTTACCACTTCTAAGACAATGATATTCTCTCATTTAAGGTCAAGTAGTTACAATGCTTTTCTATTTTAATAAGTTGTTCTTCTTCTTTCTTTTTTTTTTTTTGATAAATTTAATGATTTCTCTAAAATTTCATTGAACATGGTGAGCTTAATTAAGGTTTTCAGATTTCATAAGTGGTTTTGGTCAATACCAACAAATTAACTTACAATTTAAACATCTATTCCCCCACATTTAAACACTAATTGAAAGCATGACGTGGTACATGGAACTTGGTGTGATTATACCTACTAAGTGCTTTCTTTGCAGTTGTATTGAATGCTTCTGGACTAATACCACAGGTTTAAGCCTTCTTCAAATAAGACTATTCAGATCTCACTTGAACAGTTATATGAATTGTAATTATGCTAGTAACCATTGAAAAATCATAATTTATAAAGTGTCCTAGTCAGAAAAGTTGCTAATGCTAATGAAAATTAATTAAAGAATTTCCAGATTTAAAAATTGGAGTCAAATTGAGTCCTCGACTTAGTCAAAATAATTGTGTGACTTGTACAGTGGGTTCTTGATTTTTGAAGATACTTATTTAAGTTCACCTTAAATAAGTATTTTCATTGGTAGACAAAGGATAGTGATTTCTAGTTTGTTATAAACATTATTTTGACATGTTTATTGAACATAAGTGGACTTAATCTTATTGAATTTTGATTGCCTAGCAGATTTGCATAGCATGAGTCATTGGCTTATATTTACAGCTGTAATATACTACTTAAAATTCAACCTCTTCATAAACAATTTCATCTAATGATTCTGTTTGGCATGTGAGTCAGCAATGAACTGCAAGAACTTACCTACTGCCTGTCATAAGCATGCTTTTATAGAACAAGAAAATAAAAATTTGAGGTTTTTCTCTATTTGGGTGAAGGGCAAAATCTAATTTCATTATGACTGACTTAGACTATTAAATAAAGAATATATCATATTGGGGAAATGGCAGGGCCAGGTAAGCAAGACTTTAATTTAGGTTTTTTTATCTCGTTACACCTTGTGACTAAACTTAATGAAGAAAAGCTCTCCCCTTGTTTCATATTGACTTTTGATCCATGTCTATAATAGCCTGCTCCCAACAATAACTTACCAGCTGCCTTTCAGTTAGCACAAAGTTTCATGGCCTCATGGACCTTTGACCAAATATGCTGTGCAAGTGTTGCTGGTAAATCTTTTGGTGATAATTTTTCAGTGTGTAAAAGTTCATCAGGCAAACTTACATTCTGGGAACTTCACAGAGAATCCCTGTTTGTGCACAGAAGGTAGAACAGCTGACGCATCCACTGGAAAAGGAGGGAAGTCAACAACTGTAGTAGCAGACCTGGTGTGAGACCACTGTGCATCACACAGATTCATGTAGGAGGAGAAAAGCAGCTAACCTCCTGCTTTGATAGCCCAAGTGCCTTGGTAGCCTGATCTGCTCACATTTGCTCTTTGTTTCAGGCAGATCTCATCCAGCAGTTAGAGTCAATGCTGAAATGTAAAAGTATTATGCCTGATGTTATAGGGTCTCTCTTACTAAGCTCTGAAATTAAAAAAAAAAATTGTAAAGAGCTGAGAGTTTTACCAGGAAGCATTCCATCAGCATGGTATTAATTCTGAATTCTAGTTCATATGCCTTCTTTCTGGTATGAAGAAGGAATTTTGCTGCACATTTCAGGTCTCAAAAATTTGCCATCTATTGATGTATGTATTCTGATTTTTCAGCTGTAGAATTAGTAGCAGCAGGTTGCTTATTGACCTTGAAAAAGTCTCCTAGTGTTTTTCTGTATCTGTAAGTGTTCTTTAAAAATTCCTTATCTTTATTATTTTGGCATTAGTGGCCCCTGGGGAAAAAGAAACAAGATCATTTTTGGAATAACCATTTCTTTCCTTTGTAATGTATTAAGCAACCTTTCTTGTCTGGCCATCCAGAGTCCATTTGTCAGTCACTCTTCATATCACCTGAGATGGGACCAAGGTCCCTCTGCAGATACGCACCTCACAGTCACCGTACTTTGACACTTGGTGCTTTTGCTGAGCTTGAGGAAATCTTTAAAGAGCTTTTGCTATTGCAGATTTAGCAATAAACTTTAGAAAGAAATAAGTAGCTGTATAACATCCAAGTATTTCCTGGGAAGAAGGAAACAGTGGCTTCGTCTCTTAATCATTTGCAGTGACACTAGCACTTGTCTTTCTGATGTGCTTCAGCAGCTTCTTTGAGAGTCACCACACATGAAGTGAGTGACTGGAAAGCAGAGGAAGGCATTATCCTGCTTCTCAGGGTGGTGACGCACTCAAGGCTGTCTCTGCTAATTACTGCAACCAAGAGTCAGAGTGGGGCTTAGTTGCCTCACACTGCTACAGTAGAAAAAGGCTCTGTTAGCATTGTCTTCTCTAGGTCTGGGCTAGATAATAGCATAAATAGCAGGGCACGAGTAGAGTTAAAAGCTTGGATTTCTTCTGCATTCTAGGGTCTTTTGAATGACACACAGCTCAGAAGAGAAAGTGACAGTAGTGCTGGGTTGTGACAAGCTGAGGGGAAAGGAGACAAAAGAGCATTCCATAGAGAAAAGGGTATAATAGTACATTTCTTATAGCAAATCTGTAAAGGTGAGCATTTGCTTGACCCTTTGCCATGTCAGTCAACCATATAATGACTTTTAGAAGTCTGGTGGCTGCGAAGCCTCAACTATTACTGCTGTTTCACTGTTGGTAACAAATTGCAACCAGAAGCTGCTAAGTTGTGTCTAAATGCTTTGAGTAGGAGATCTGCGTGACAGCCTTTTGCTGCTTCAGACAAAGAAAGCTTCCAGCCCTGGATAGCTTAGAAATTTGGTAGTTCCTACAGAGAGCAAGCTGGAAGTTAAAATAAAAAAATAAAATAAAATAAAAAAAAACCCCAAAAAAAAAAAAACAAAACAGTAATCATGGGTTTCATTTTCATCCTATGTCAAACATTGCAACACATGCAAGTAAGTCTTTACGTATCTCTGTTTGAATTAGTCGATTATTTATGTGAATTGATACTGTTAGGTTTCATTGTTTCATTCTCTATACTAGAAGTGCACTCCATGGGCAAATGGAGGAAGATTGCAAGAGGAATACTTGTGGTCTTCTCAAAGAGTGGGCTTCTTTTTTTTTTTTTTTTTTAATAAAAGCTGTTAAAAAAAGCTATTTGTGTAGCTACTATTTAATATAGTATGTATTGGGCTGCTTTATTTTTTCCATGCTAGGAGGTTTTTCAGTGATTTAGTGAAAACTTCCTCAAGTATGCCGTGCCCTATTTCATTTCTTGTTAGTCACCTGCTGAGACAGTGTAGATGTTTAAAGCATTACCTTTATGTGCTAGCTGAGCATTGTATTTACCAGATTCTCTTTAATTGGTTTAGAGGGCCAGATTCTGGACTAAAAATCTGATACACTTTTGTTTTGACATGCCACCATCTGAATCCTTGTTTTTGGATCTGTGCATATCTGTTAACAAATAACTGGTCCATTTGAATCAAATTTCCTGAATGCTAAATTCTGGCAATTCTTTCTTTTACAGTCCTTTAGGAGTAAAGAAGAAAATTTTTTTTCATACAGCATCTGTTTCCAGTTTCTTATACGTAATCTAGAAAATTGAGCTCAGGATAATACACTTATTCAGCCTAACCCTTCTGAGAGTGTGTTTCATGTCAAATAGAATTAGAGATGCACCAGACTCTTAATTTGAGGCCTCGGTTTGGCACAGAAATTACCCTTTCATCCTTTCACGTGTGAAATTGAAGGTTCCCTGCTGGCTTAACACAGCCCTTAACAGCTGAGCACTTGGCCACAGTGCTGAAGCTGTGAGTAGTTTTCCACAAATACTTCCCCCCCATGCATATTAATCTGGGGGGACTATGAGCAAGGCAGCCATGTGCCTGTTGCTGAGTCCTGGCACTTAAAGAAAAAGCTGAGCTATACGTATCAATAGATTTATTCCCTTTGTAGTGATTATTTGTACCAGAGGTGTGTGTTCAAAGATCTGAGTATTTCCACATACATCTGTTTGATAAAGATTTTAAAATGTGAAAGTAAGTAAATTAATTCTTATATATTATATATATTAATTAATTATTGTAGTTATATTTGAGTACCATAAAATTCTCCAGTTATCAATGATAGATGCAACTGACATTCCATATGTGGAAGTCTGTTTTGTGCCAAGGGTGTTATTTGCATCAGTGTGAAAGATTAATAGGTATAATTGCTTAATACTGTGATTATATATTTAACAAATCAAGAAATGTTTTATTTATTCACAGTAACAAAATCACAGACTCACAGAATATTTGGGATTGAAAGGGACCTCTGGAGATCATCTGGTCCAAACCCCTGCTAAAGCAGGTTTATCTAGAATGTGTTGCCTAGGATCTCTGGGCAGCCTGTTCCAGTGCTCTGTCACCCTCAAAGTAAAGAAATTTTCCTGATATTGAGATAGAACTTCCGTGTTTCACTCTGTACACGTTGGCCCTTATCCTGTTGCTGGGTGCCACTGAAAAAGTCCGACCCATCCTCTTCAGGCCCACTCTTAAGATACTTGTAATGCACTGGTAAGATCTCCTCCTCTCTAGGCAAACAGGACCAGTTCTGTCAGCCTTCCCTCATAAGAAAGATTCTCCAGCCTCCTAGTAATCTTTGTAGCTGTCCTTTATAAGAATGGAAAGTTTTTCCAATGTACCTATTCCTTCTGTGAAATTTTTTGGTGATGGTTGCCCACCCTTTTCTCAGTTCAGACGGGTTAGGTGGTTTGTTTTTTATGTATTATCTAAGTCAAAATCCTGCCTACCACTGGGAAGGGTCAGTCTCAAGGGAAAACACTGTGTGCCAGCTCTGGTAGTACTATAGCAAAGACATTCCTTCAAAGCATATTATCAGCTAAATGATTTTTCCTCATATTCTTGTACTCTCATTGGCACATTCTTCCTTATAGATGGTGATGTTCTATTTGAAACTTTTTTGTACATAACTATTTTACTTTTAGGTAGAAATTATCTGTACTCTCTTCATCTTGTTCTTTCTTTATAAATGTGGTGGTGGTGTGGCTAGAAAGTCAAAGACTAGTCTATCTCAGATTTTTTACATTAAAGCCTATTGGAATATTACTTGAGAAAAATATAAGCAACAATCTTGCAGAGCAATATGCAATGATCACAGTTGAGTGAGTATTTCTTTTTCTAAAACTACCATCATTATAAAATACATTTGTGCCTTTCATGCAAATATGTAAAGTAGCAAGGTACAATTAAATCAAAACTAAGATTTTGAAAACTTTTAATTGGGAGGAAGCCCTGGCTAAATTAAGTGTTTTAATAAATGCTTAAAATATAGTAGTATGTACTCCTTTGGGGGAAAAGTATTTTCTGTAGCACTGTTCTGCAAGGTGGGAAGAATTCACCAATTACAGGGTTGGATCAATAGTAAAGGAGCAAGGTTTACCTCAAGTTTTAATAACGCTATAAAGAAATAGGAAACTACATGTAGTTGTTAAAACACCTTACTTTTTTTGGGGAGGTTTGGGGGGTTTTTTTAGCAGAAGATAAATATTAAAAGAGCTTCAAAACATGAAACATAAGAATTAACTGCTGCCATCCTTCATCTTAGAGATTAGCAATGTAATGAGCCTGAGGATGAATTCTATGAACTATTGTGTTGGTTTAATTGTATTAAGATAGACCATTAAAGACTATGTTCTACTAAAAGTAATAAATGTAAGAGGTGGCTTTATGAACTCAGTGGTTGTATACAAAATATGCTTTAGACTAATTAATAAATTGCAAGAATAAAACTCTATGCAGGGCCATTTCTTGAGCCCTGGAGATCATATTGTAACTGTATAATTTTTTTCATTATTAAAATTTAAAAAGCACACATTACTTGATCTGGGTTAGTGCATGCTCAACATGTGAAGTGCTGAATGGCCAGAATTCTAAAATGTCTGAATATCTTAGATATTGATATCTAAATAGCCAGAATTCTAAGAATTACTGGTGCCTGCTAACATATGAATCTGTTGATTGCATTGTCCTTTCTTGAGACTGTGTTGAAGCATGAATTTTATTCTGAAAGGCTGACAGATTAATTCTCAAGAGGGTATTTCAATGCAATTTTTATCTAATTTGAATAATTTTGTTTCCTTTTATTTGCTGTAAGCAGTCGTCAACCTTTAAGCCTCATTACAGGCTTTAAAGATATGTTATCCTCTGCAGATTAAAATTTCTTGGCCCACCTTCATGTGTGGGCCATTTTAATGAATCCTCAGGTGATTTTACTGGATGAAGGTGTTAATGTCACAAGTTTATTTGACCTCCACCCAAAGAGACACGAGAGGAGCGTAAACGAGAGGTTTTTCCATTTGTACATATATCCAGTGTGTTTTTTCATTTTCAGATGAACTACATCAACCCTATATGAGCATGAGTTCCACTCCAAACTAAAGGAATGTTTTAGGGTTTGGAATCTGGGTTTTGCTTGGTGGTTGTATTTTTGTGTTTGGGTTTTTTCCCTAATCTGAAGTGTATTTAATGTTAGGCCATACACAAATTAATGCCTTGTTTCCTTACATTTGTTTGGATGTTTAAGTCCTCATCAGTGTAACTTTTTGTGACATTTTATTCAGTCTTCATTGCAACTTTTCTAAGTGAAAGTTAGAATCTGTAAACTTTTATTAGCTAAAAAGGTATTTATAAAGTGCATAAAAAGTATATGAGAAACAGAGGACTTACTTTTATTTAAAATCTGTGAAATCTTATAGTTTGCTTAGTGCTTGAGATTTTTAATCTTTATTCTTGACAAAGCCTTCTACTCTTATACTTCCAGGGGCAATTTCCATTGGAGTCATAGTACTATTCAAGTGCCTGAAATTACATCTGTGTTTGAAGGATTTCTGGGTCGATGAAATGATCAAAGATATAGGCAACTGGTTCATTATTATTTCTTTTTCTCCCATTCACTAGAACCTAGTGTAAACTATTTTACTGAAACCAATAATGGAGACAGAGATGACAAAAAGGCATTGAGATGCATTGAGAAGCTTATAGTGCAAGAAGAATAGTTGTCAGTGTCCATCAAGTTCTGCTTCTGGAGAAACGAATGTCTTTGAAAACCCTTTTTCTGAAAAGATCAGACTACTGAATGCATAATGGTTAGCAAAAAAAAAAAATCTAACTTACACATCTTCTAATTCTAAAATATAAACACTCCATTGTTTAAAATGCAGATAACCCAGATATTCATGGCAATATTTCAGTACTTCTGTAAACTGTGACACTGTGCAAACACATTCTTTGAGGGAGGAAGGAGAGGAGATGTGTTGCCTATGGGGCCATGTACACTTTTTTGTCTATTGGTACATTTTTTCTTTTATTGTTGATTTTTTTCACTGAGATGACAAAGTGGTGAATTCATAAGTCTTAGTGACTGCAAGCAGTGTCACAAAAACTTGTCACAGTATCGCATCTGACTCAAAATTTGATCTGTTTTGGAATGAGATATGAATGTGACTCCAGTCTGGTGTTTAGTGTATGCATTTATTCTTTGTTTAAATATAGTGACTGAAAGACTGTTAAAAACTTAAATGTCAAAAGCTTTATACATTTATGTAAATATCCTAGGCTTCAGTTAAAATTGATTGTATTTGAAGCAGGCTCCTTCTTGTATTTGACTATATTTTATTGTTTTGATGTGTATGAGATAAACACTTTTCTTATATCATAGAATTATAACGGAAAAGAATGATGTTTCAGACAATGGTAAAAAAGGGGCTTTTTTAAGAAAGTCCCTCAGCTCCTTTTTTTTTCATTTTTTGTAAGTACTGGTCCATTCACTGTAGTCATTAATTCTTTTTATAATTATTTCTCCATAAGAGACTAGTAAAGCAGAATAATGTTTGAAGTAAGGAGTTTTCACCTTTTATATGCACTTTTTTAAATCACTCACGTTCAATAGTCTGGACAATGGAATTTATAACAATAGGCTAGAATTACTAAATTATTAGCTGACCATTCCTCATACTCTGGATTTCTGCTATTCAAAGCTGGCAGAATTTTTTAAATTTACTTCTCTGTTTTTTGTGCTTTCATAAAGATAGACTTTCCATTAATACAGCATAGATTTTGTAAAAGTAATTTGAAAGCAGTTTCCCCCCTGCCCCCCCCAAATAAAAAAAAAGAAAAGAATTATGCTTCAAATGTAATGACATTTGTCTCAATAGCTTTTGAATGTACTGATTTATTTCTGTATATTAAATGTGAGTATGTTGCATTTAATATTTTGGGAGGTTCACTGGCATTTATTTCCGTTTTTTTAGTTCTTAAAGATTGCAGTGTCACTGAAAAGAATCTGGCAGACACCCAGAGACACTCTGAGCAAATGTAGTCTTCCAATTAACTGCAGTCTTCTTAGTCCCTTCACTGTACTTGGAAAGCATATTTTCTTCCTTAAAGTAGGGATACCATTAAACTGTGCTGCACAGGAGAATAGGAGATACTGACAACCAGGCAGCAAGCATTCAGAATGCGAAAGTTTGGGGGTTTTTTCTTCCCGTTAAACATTTTACTTTTTACCTTCTGTGTGTGTGCTAAACAAGTGGAAACTATTCTCCCTTGACAGGATGAAAAGAGTTCACTGATTTCATGCACAGATCTCTCAGTTTTGCACAGTGAGCATTCATCTGTTATTAGTTGCATGCATAATCTTAAGGACCAAAACAAAAATTCGGTTAGAGTGAAAATGCTGGCAGGACCAGGAACAGATTGTTACTACACATGACAATGCTTCCAAAGCTTGAATAGAAATATTATTTTATTGGACTAATATCCAAGATTTATAGAGTCTTTACTTACTAGATTTTCCATCTGGTATGCTGACGGGTGAGAGGCAGTTCACTGCTGAAACTCCTGTTCAGTGAAAAATTTATAGAAGAGTAATTGATGGACTGACCTGAGCAAAAACTGCTTTGCAATTATTGCACAGTTTTCAGAACAAATGATACTACTGGTAAACATTTTTGGTTCAAACATAATTGTGTAGAGCGGGAAAAACTGTGAAAGACCCTTACTTTCATCATTTATGTGAAAGCATCCTGACGAAATGACACCATCAGTATCTCTAGACTAATGGAACTGGCTGAATAGGTCGGCTGTTCTTTTTTCCTTTATTGGGTGAGTTGATATTTGGGATACTGAACATTATGGTGCATTTCATCAGTTTTACTGCTTGTGGTTCCCTGTGGAAAAAATAAATCAGTAAATATTTTCTATTCAACAGTCACAAAACATTGAAGAATGAAGGAGTAAATACCTCTTCTCAATAAATGTTCTAAATGTTCTTGTTTTTTATTTTTCCTTCTATGTTTCTTTTCAAATTAATTTGCTTCCTATTGTTTGGGTTTGATTTTTTTTTTTGGTTGATTGGTTTGACTTTTTGGCTGTTTTGTTAATCACTGTGATTCCATTTCTTTTTTTTTTTTTAAATACTGGGTTAAAGATTCAGCCTGTGTACCATAGAAAAGCAGAAC
Source organism: Rhabdornis inornatus (assembly GCA_013397075.1). NCBI lineage: Eukaryota > Metazoa > Chordata > Aves > Passeriformes > Rhabdornithidae > Rhabdornis > Rhabdornis inornatus. Next base: position 424,752 of record VWZS01001442.1, read on the forward strand.
AGTAGAAATGGTCTTTTAGCTTCTCATGTTTTAATAATTAATGCTGTTCATATAATGTAATCAATATAATTAAAAGTCATTCAAGTGAGATCTTTGGTTTTAACTCAAGTAAGTTTTGAATTAAGTAAGGAGAAAATTACTGCTGAAGCATTTATATAAACTTGTATGTAATTTCTATAGCTTTTAAACCATCAGGTGATAATAATGCTAGTACCTCAAATGGTCAACATTAAAATATTTTCTTTCCTGATTCTTTGAGTTAGTTACCTCTGAGATATGTAGGTGTTGGGGTACAGGTTTGCAGGAATTGTTCAGCTTGTACCAGCCTAGAGATGTGAATCCCTAGGGGTATGCTGGTTGCTCAGCCACTTTTTCAGACACCTTTGTCATGAACAGGTCTGTTCAGAAGTTCTTTGCATCATCATAGTCACAGCCAGGTTCTTGATTTTCAGCTTTGATTTCCTTTGCGTCTGATAAACCTGGCAGTGGAAACTATTGGGTCAGCATTGTCTTAAAGGTTAGGCATTTTAGCAGTATTGTCAAGCAGAAGATAACCTCAGTGAATTATCCTGATTCCTAGTGAGCAGCTATACAAGTGCTAATTAAATTCTGCATAGTGCATATGCTTGTAAAGAGACAGGGACTTGTGATTCAGGAATCCTGGTGGTGTCTGGTCAGACCAACAGGCCAAATGTTACCTGATACATCTGTCACATTAGATAAAGCCTGCTGCAGGTATTTGGTTTCCATATCTGGTCCTTTAGCACGTTCATAGTCTGCTATCAGGAGGTGAGCTGCTTTGCCCATCCTGCAGTGCAGTGGACATCCCTGAGGTTCTGTTGAATGAACTAGATAGTGGACTAATGGACTAAACCAGGGACATTTCAACAGGGGAATGGGGTATTTTACATGTCTTTTGAAAATTTCAGTTATTTTGTGATTCAATCTTTTACATACATTCAAAGAGAAGGTGAGGAATTCCTTTCAGATATGTACTGTCATTTCACTCAGTTTAAACGGCAGAATTTGGATGTTCTTACTGTGTTCGCAATAATTGCAGACATAGTCAATGCAGGGTAAGCATGCTTTAATTTGTTCTGTTTTTCAACTCTGGTACTCTGGAATTACATGGTAGCTGTGTGGAGGGAAGGACAAAGATTTAAAAATAATGAAGAGGAATTTTTTTTTTTGGCTTTGTGGTCTCACTAGCTTACAGAAGACCCAGTCTTTGTGAATTGAAATGTCCATGCCTGTACATCTATGCAGTGTATGACAGGAACTTGGGACAGAAAAGTAGCTTAAAAATGAGCACAGCAACATATCTGCAATTTCCCTACATCTAACTTTCTTCTCCTCTCTTGATATTACTCCTGATGTGCAAAACTTGATGAAAATAGGTACAGTTCAGATGAGGGAGAGCAGAGTGGTGGAAGGTGGAATTTTATTTCCAACTGTCGATAGTGCATCTCTCTGCAAATTCACATTTTTATATGAAAATGTTTATCCACAATGCATAAAAAGATATGTTGCCAAAGGCAGTCTTATCTCCATATGCAAAGCAGTAAAAAAACCCGACCCAGTGATTGCATCTTGTGAGTGGATTGTCAGTGTTCTATTTTGACAAGTCTATGTGTTTGTGTGCGTTTGCATATGTATGTCTATACTCATTTAAAGTACTTTTCAAATATGAACTAAATTATTTCCACTGAATCCTCAGTTAATTTTGCTTTTCTAGGAAGATAGTGTATAGAGCTTTACCATCCAGTTTCAGGGTGAAATTCATCAGACGTGACACCATATTTAACACATCTGGGGGCAGGTCCTCACCTGATACACCACTTAATTTTAGTGAGTCAGTGCAGTTACAGCAATACTTATAGATCAGCTTTAAATAAATTATAAAATGGCTCTTCTTCCTTTCCTGAGAATTTCTATGCCATTGTTCCATTCATCTTTTTTGTGGTCAGCTTGTGGTCAGTATCACAGTCCTAAAACATTTACGGGTATTAAATATTTTTTAGAAGTTATGGTTATGCTCTGGCTGGTACTTTCTGAATATCCAGTAATTTCACAGAAATTTTAAACCAGTGTTGGGAAGAAGGATCTTTTTGATATATTTTGCTGGCCTATCTTGAATTATTATGTTCCTCTATTCCAAGAGAAGGCGCTTCTGATGTCTTGCCCCCATTTTTTATTAGAATTATTTCATCATTCATTGTTCATCTATATTTAGTATATTGTGGCTGAGAATGGAATTCAGCCTTTTTATTGTGGGTGTCCAAACAAAATGGCATTTTTTCACGATTTTTTAATTACTGGGGCCAGTTCTTTGTTAACTATGAGTTAAATACCTTGACTTCTTTCTCACTAAGATTCAACAGGAAAATATAATTTTTACAGGGATGTTACAATTAAGGTATAGAATTTCTCTTCTGTCCCTTTTGTGAAAGTAATTCTGACACACACAAGAGAACAACCTACTGTTGACTAAGATAGTAACATGTTTGTGAATATAGAGAAGTCCTTAAAAACAAATAAAGGAGGTCGGTGAAAGAGGTAAAAACTTTTTAATATAAATATTAACTTCAGTTTCTTGATTTAAAAAATAAACCACCTTAGATTTTTGTGTTTGCTTCAATAGCTTTGCCTCAGTGCTTGTAAGGTTGTAGGGATGGGTCTGAAGAAAGCCACCTATGGGAGAGTAAATGGAAGCAAATCAGGCTCACACACTTGGAATTGGAGAACTATTCACAGATGAGACAAGTGTGTTTACCAGTGTGTGTGAATGAGAGTGTCTGACACGTTCTGTGTTTGTGCAGTGCTTGTTGGCTGCCTTCCTCAGTGGCTTTTCCATTGTAGGAGGTTCTCTAGCAGGCCAACAGAAAGCAGCAGCAAACCACTCTTTGGAAACTCACCACTGCTCATGGCACAACTTACTGCACAAAAATCCCTAGCAACATGTTTTCGATGTTCTCATCCATCTCATTATGCTCCAGAAGTAACTGGAAAAATAAGTGAAACACTGTACTACTGCTATTCTGTTAAGAGAATCCCATGACAATGGTGTCTCGACAATCCCACCTGCTGTTTCTTGGGTAAGGAAGTTGGAAACAATCTAGAAAGCCATGCCAGCTGTGAAAGTAGGCTATTCAAAGAAGCTAAAAGAAAAATTGTAGCTACAAAAAACAAAATAAGAAAAAATCCTAAAGCAAAAATAAAAAACACAGCTTCTTAATCTTATGGACAGGAATAAGAACCAGTTTCTATATAAAATTAGAATGTTTATTTATGCTGTTAATATGTGCTGCTGTGTTGAACTGTCCCAGTCCAGAAGCTTTTTGCTATTTCCCTTCCCCTGAAAGCCAACCTCTAATATCCAAACATTCAGCAATAGAGAGAGAAAAAATAGAAAACCACAAATAAACCTGTCTGTCAGATTCCATGTAGTTTGCATTTTCCCACAGGCCATCAAGGGTAGGCCCGTTTTCAGTTTCTGTTATAGAAAATGAGAAAATACCATACGTTCTGTTGAGCAGAAGATCCTCCTGGGCCCCAATGGAGTCAGAGCTGACAGCCTGTCCTGCTGTTTTCCTGTGTTGCCTCCTCCCTGGAGTGAGTGTGCATGTCCTCCTAAAGCAGAACAGACACATGGCTCTCCCACTGGGAGTCTATTACCATATTGCCCTATATTGTCTTTGTTTCTGATGATGTTCTGTTCAGACTAACGCTGCCTACTGCAAAAGAAGGTGGTCTGTTCTCCACAGTACCTTTCCCATGGGATTTCCATCTTCACAAGTATAATGTTCCAGGAGGTGATATTCCCCTATTTCTAATGGGTTTTGGCTTTCATTTTTAATTGCCTGCAGCTCGATACTGCTTCATCTTCTGAAGTGTACATAAAACAGAAAGTAAGCAGCTTTAGTCCTTTTCTCTTTTTCAGCCAGAACTAAACCATTCTTCATTAATACTCTGTATAAATCTTGTAAGGTTAGTCACCAAGAGCCCCAATGTTTGTTTTATACCTCATTGCAGTATCTTCACCTTTTTTCTGGTAAAAGCCTTTTTATATGTGTTATAGCAGATTTGCTGTAGTATTTGTGTGTGTTTATAGGGAGGTTCTGATTCCTTTAAAGATTTTTTTCTCCTCTCCTTGCTTCTAAGCTATTGCATGCTTTCCTGAATTTTTTATCTTTGTTGGTTCTTTATCCCTTTCCTATGATAACCTAAGCCTTTTTCTTCTTGTATTTTTAGTATTTCAGTCTTCACTATAACTATATTCTTACATGAAACCAAAGGTGAGATCAAATGCATTTCAGTGTCTAGCAGAATCTACAAGTATTTGCGTCTGCTCTTGAGTGCTAATATTTGGTGGGGAAAAAAAGTTAGTAAAATGATTGCTACAATACTATCAAATCCATGGCTGCAAATCAGCTTTAAGGTATGTGTTTGCTTATTTGATGTTTTCTTATGTGTACTTGCAGATATGTAACTACCATTTGCGCCAGATACCATGTTGTATTTACTAAAACTGAGTTCTCAAACATGGCCTCTTACTCAGATTATGTACATGCATTTAGGAGTGCCTATGCAATCCTTTAAAATATTGACATATGAAACGAGGCTTTTTTCAAAATGTTTTTATTGTGATTCTGTCCTTATTTTGTATTTTCCTTTCCTCTTTGTCTCATACTTGACACAAATCACTGCTTATGGCTATTTTATTAGTTTTCATATCCCAACTTTATTCTGGCCAATTCCCTGCTGCGGAATCTTAGTAAGCATAAGTCTGATCAGGGACTTTGTACTTCACAGTTGTCTTCAAAACTTTCTTTGATGCTTATAAATCTTATGGTGCTGTTACTCATAAACAGCTGTGAAGTACCCTGTCTTCCTTGACTATGAATGAATCCCAATCCCTTTATTCTTAATTTTATGTTGCTACAGCTGTGTGCTTGTTTTTTACTTACATATATATATATATCCCTTTATATAGAGGGAAAGCAAGAACTGAAGTTACTTCTACATCATAAGGCTTTATTGTTCTGAAAAGCTGGCAGATATATAAGGTAATGCTAATTACAAGAAATCCTAGGACATCATGTCAAATAGCCTTGCTAAAATTCACTTTTTCTCTAGTGTCTCATCCAGCTGGCAGTTAATCTGTTTAAGAAGAAAACTGAATTGTTTGCAATACTTTGCTATTGGAAAACTTGTGGTTGTTTCTCATCCTATTTTGTAGGTGACTATGGTTTTTTCTCTTCTTTTTGGTTTGTCACTTTTTAAAATTTTCTCTAAATTTTTTTTTTTTTTTTTTTTTTTTTTTTTTTAGATCAGATCTCTTTGGACTATAAAGATAGGTACCATGTCTGCCCTCTTCCAGCCCTCTGGGATTCTCATCCTCCTTCAGTTCTTAATAATGGTGTAGAGATTGCTTCAGGTGCTTACTTAGTATAGGGTGAGTTTGACCCACTGCTCTGGGCTCGCCTGGGCCTCTTGTCCTTATGATTAATCTGGTTGAGTTGTAGTACTACATAATTTATTGTTCTTACAAATACTCTATTTTGATTCGAGTCTCTTTCGATTCAATGTCTCCTTGAGTCATGAAGATCTCCTTAAGGCAGTTGCATTATGTCCCTAATACCACAGTTCTTTCCACTGCATCAGTTTAGTTTTTCAGGAATCTCCCTTTCTAGCAGCTTTCATGTTTTTCTCAGCAACCCTCTTCTGTAAAACTGTGCCACGATGTTCCTCCTGATGCTGTCTCCAGTGCTGTGCTTTTGCCTCTGGTGATACTTGAATGAATCCCCACACAGTGGAACAATCTGAGTCTGCAGAGCATAATGCAGTGCAGCAGAAAATGTGTGCAGAACGAAACAGTAGGTGCTGACGAGCCAAAATCTGCACTATTATTATTAGAAAGAGTTACTGAGAGCTAGTTTGGGTTGGAAGGGACCTTAAAAATCATCTAGTTCCAAGCTCCCTGCCATAGATGGGGACAGCTCCCACTACACCAGGTTGCTGAATGCCTCATCCAACCTGGCATAAACACTGCCAGGAATGGGGCACCCACAACTTTTCTAGGCAACCTGTTACACTGTCTCATCGCCCTCACAGTAAAGAATTAAAAACTGCCTAACTAGTCCTGGTTTACACTAAGTATGTGCAAAAGAAGACAGTGAAAAAGATGTTGATGGTATTTCTGATTGTCTTGATAGAGGAATAGAGATAGATTTAAAAAATTATTAGGTTGAGGGCATAAAAGGAAAAAAAAATGCACTTTATCCTATGAAGTATAATTGTAATGTTGAATTCATTCATTCAATATACTATGGATATGCAAAAAAATGTCATTAGGTGAGGTCATACAGATCAGATTTATTGATTACTGAAAAAAATTATATTCCACATGCAATTTTGCCTATGGTTCCTCCACAGCTATTAAAGCATTACTGTGGAAGGGTTAGTCTATACCCAGCTGTTTGTTTCTGATACTCTGCTGCTGAGCAATGGAAGTGTGGCAGTGCACCGTAATGATTCCCTCTGGTCATGGGTTGGAGTAGTTTTGCCTTCAGCGAAACCTGGATGAAAGTGAGCCAGATCTGGTCCCTGCCAGATGGCCACATCCATCTGGGGTATTGGGGCTGGCATTGCAATACTGCAGTCAGGCACCTCTTGGACTCTCTAGAAAGGCTTAGAAACACCAAACTCTAAAGTCAGTTTGTAACATGTTTCTACCCAAATCCATCCATTTGCTATGTGACAGAAGCAGTTCAAATTTCTAACATTTTTTAACAGGTTCCTAACAGGAACCATTTTTGTGGTGTAGATGATCTGTCTGCTTGGCTAGCACCGGTCTTAATCTTCTGAATTCACAGGAGTTGAGATAAAAGAATTGCATTACAGCAAACTGATAATTTGTTTACTGTTCTATTTGGTGTTTCAAAAGGGTAAACATGTAGGTGAATGTATTTTTGCTGTTAAATTATTCTATTGCTGCTTCTAAGAGGTCTGGTATGAATAGCTACCACATCATTTATACCTCCACTGAAAGTTTGCAAAGGCAACTTCAATATACGTGGTGTACATGGTGTTGTACGTGTAATAGACAAAAAATTTTAAGTGTTTAGTTATAGGCATATAATTGTTTTCCACACTTGAAATGTGTCCTAATAGGCCTATAGAATGTTTTTATTGCTTTCCCTCCACTCACACTACCCAATTAATGTACAGTTGTTAGTAGTGACCTTGTACATACTCTAGTATTTATTACAGTGCAAAAGAGCTTTTTTGCATGCTGTAGGAAAAAAAGCATAGTCTTCTTTTGGTTTAAATGAAACATTAATGCCTCAAAGAGGGCAAACACAGCATGCTGATGCTGAAATGATGCTGCCTTCAAAACATTATCTTAATATGTTAAGAACTCTTTAGTTCTAGAAGTATTTCCTACGGAAGATGGGTAAGACATTTCACCAGTGCAATCTTACAACTATTATTCTTTGACTCTGTTCAGGAGGACCATTAACTTTGATTGGAATTCCACTGTCATCTCTCATAAACGTTTTTCTTAATTAAAAGACAAAAAGACAGCAATATTGTATAGCTATAGTAACTTCTCATAATCAGTAATACCATTAGACTGTATAAACTTACTTACTATAACCTATGATGATATTACAGTGATGTAAGCAGGGTCTTTTCCATCAGGCAAGCCGACCATAAACTATAGAATATGTTTTTGATTCTGAATGCAAAATAATGTCCCAACTGATGGTAAATTTTTATCCTTTGATGTGGCGTAGGAAGAGCATTAGTCCCATGTTATTTATTAGGTTAATGCAATTGTTTTTATTTTCTCATAGTGTTGATTTCCAGATATGTTAATTAAGGAAAGAAATGCTTCAATCTTGCCTTCCAGATGTATTCTAAGTCCACATGAAAAGTCCATCCCAGGTCACTGTTATTTAGTGAACTGTGTATACAAATGGACTATTCTATATATTTAGTGCATGTGCTTTGATGTTGTTTTCTTTGTTTCAGCTTTCCCTCAACGAATCTATTCAGAAATAGGCCTCATTCAAAGGGGCTTGGGACAAAACTACAGTAAATAGAAATCCATAAAGTTGCCTTTTACTGTAATTGTTTCATGTTCCTAATCCTCCCGAGATTATTTTGCTTCTGCATTTCTCAGAGTCACAAATTTGATTATTCTACTACGGTGATTTACTCTAAGAAAATTAATATAATCTCTTCAAAACTCTCAGCTGTGAGCCATAATTCCCTGAACTGCTGTTTTACTTTCCAAGCATTATAAATGCATTTCCCTAGTTGCTCCATGTGGAAGTAATCTCACAGTGAAGTGTCATTTTCCCAGTGGATTGATGGCATAGAGTAATAATAAGCGCAAATAATAAATATTTTTAAGACTTGCAGTACAACAATCACAGAATGCTACCCTGTTTATTAGAGTATCAAATATTAGCATTGTAATTTAAACTTAAAGTACTGAGTGTCTGTCAAAAGGGTTCAGATCTATGTACCTGCTGATAGAACCTCATAAACATAAACTCACTAACTTTGTGGATAGCTTTTTGGACCATATAATTCAGTAATGAAGATGTGGGAAAAGAGAGATGCTCACTGCATCAGAGAATATTCCAAATTTGAATGAAAAGTACAACTGTGTTGCATATCTTTCTTTTAATTTCAAAAGACAAACAGGCTGAAAATGTATACTTATTTTGCTGCATATACTTCATCAGGTACTAAATGTATGCCTTTAAGGTGCTTTAAATAGCAGGTGTTTCAAATATTAAATTGTAATTACTTCAAATATTGTATTTTTGAACACTACGTAACTTATCTCAATTATTTGATTACAGTATTTACAATTTATATGCTTTTTCATCATATGCATGTGGAAGATGCTTTACCCAACTCTTTGTAAAAACTCTGAATCATGATTTCCAGAGTCATAAAAATTCTTCAAAGGAGAAAATTTCTTACGAATGTTAAATGTGTACATGGATACAAACACACAGGTATATTTTTTGCTTGTCTAAAGGCCACATCTTTTTATACTTATGCAGAAAATATATAGCTTTCATTTTTCTTGGATTGAGTTTAAGCATCTTTAAATTAATTTGGTTTCTAAGAAAAAAGTTAACATGTAGATGTGAGAACAAAGATGTCAAAGGGTAAATGCTCTTTATAGTAGGAGGTACTGAGTTCTCATCACCTTGTTGTCATCACTTGTGAATATAGGTATTTTGAAGGTGGTTAAGGTGATAAATTTATACAGGATTATGTTTTGCTGAATGTTACCTCCAAATGTGAATTGACAAAACAAATATGTAGCTTAGCTAGGAAAACAATGCATTTGTTCTCACCACATCTGAAATGGAGACTCTCAAGAGGAGTTTCAGAAGACTTTCTGTTCTCTGGAAGAGGAAGTGAAAAATATGAAAAATTCTAACTTGTTTAAACAAAGTAGAAGAAAAAAAGTGTCATTTACCTCATAGGTGAAGATTTTAGTTGCTGTACAAAACTGTTCTACCACACCTTAGTTTTGGACTGCTGTGTCAACAGATTTCTCACCACTGTTATTGAGATAGTAAGAGGCAAAGAAATTCTGGATCTGAAGTTCTGACTAGCTCTAAGAGTCAAGACAGAATCCTCTGAATAATCACATCTGACTAAAGAGTAAAACAAAAATTAGGTTAGACTGGTTCTCCAGCCTAGAACACTCTACTGATTGATTCTTGTACATTTGTTCTTGGCTACATAGACTTGGAGAGCAGCCTCATTACAGGTGTAAGAAATTGCATAAGCAAGCACCACAAAACCATTGCTGCATATGTTTGTTTCAAGGCTGCTTTACTGTAGGCAGTGACAGTGATGTTGTAATGCATGTTCTCTAAGCTACTGCCTGAACTTGGTGAGAAATCTGTTGGCACTTGCAATCACTAAGCAGCAGCTGGTCCTTTTGTCTTCCTCTTTGTCATCCTGAAGGGTTGAACCTGACTTACGATGTTACGCTGCTTCATCCTTTTGTGACAAAATCTGTTTTCTTCCCAAGTTGGTTGTATTTTATGTACCTTACTCCTTGTTATTGCTTAGTGTACTCTTCTTGTTAACATGCAGCATTGCTTACCCAGTTTAGTTTTTATTTCCACTGTTCTTGAGGAACATGTCTCTGTCAACCATGATTCCTAGTCCATGCTGCTTCTAGCATGAGTAGCCTCCGATTTCATGTTGGATAGTTCTTTCATGCACCTAGGTGTGCCTACAGTACAAGTTTGTGGTGCTAGGCTGCAAATTGTATCAGTTGTATCTCACTGACCTTGATGTCAAATAGAAGCTCTAGGCTAGGTGAACTTACTTAGTTTGTCAGCCTTGAACTGCTGCCTTTCAAGCCTATACAATATAGCAGTTGAGGGAAACAGAAGGTATTGGGTGAGGCTTAGAAAAAAGAGCAATGATACTGTACAAGCTGAAGTAGGGAACCCTGAAAATAAGTCAAAATAAGACAGAAGGGAGAAGGGGCTGTTAGGTAACTGGTGTCAGCATCCTTTGTGGACCTAAGTTAAGTTATCATTTATAACTTGCACACTGAGAATTTAGATGATGTTCGCAATTGAAATGTCCTGGAAACTAATATCCTTTGTGTGATAGTATTCTTGGAAAAAGAAATATTAAAATGTTTATTATGCCCAGTTTGCAGGATCCAAGGAAATGCAGAGATTGGCCATTCAAGTTGAGAACAAAATAATTATAGACCTGCTTCGAGGCTCTATTTGAGTGAATTGCATAAATGTCCACATCTGAGTCATACTGAAATTAAGATTAAAGCATTGTTGTAATTTTACTGTTTCAGGGTATGAATGCAAATGCTAAATGAACTTTCACTGCACATACCTGCATCTTGTCAGGGTATGTTAATGCAGAATGATTGCTGCTAAGCTTTTCGCTCTCTGCCTCCTGTTTATGTGTATTCTGGGAACATCAAAGCAATTGATAATTTTGCTGCTGTGTACTGTTTTTGTGGGTACGTTATTCAGCTGCATCAAATATTTATTAAATAATACAGTGATTATTTAATTTGAAAATTTTAAGCTGTTATGTTAGCCACATAAATTTTTGCTTGATGCACATGAGTTTGTGAATAATTAGGTACTGTAGGAGATGCCTGAAAATGTGGTTGAGCAGTCTGTGTTGTTCCTTTAAACATACGCAGCTTGAAAAGCAGATGGAATTGTGTTCTCATGATGTTTAAGGACTTTTAGAGCACTGCATATCACCAGCATCTGGAGACCAATTACTGAAGAGTCTCCATAGGGGTCCTGCCTCAGGGTTTTTAGTTGGATGAATAATATATAAATTCTATAGTTTCCCACAGAGAGCAACTGGAGCAGTATCAGAAGGAAATAAGCCTTTTAAGGGTTGAACTGAAAATGAAGTAGTACAGGATTTAAAATGAAGCAGTTTTGCTTTTACATGCAAAGTCGAATATTGTGTATTAGTTACATGAATTCTGATTCTTTTTTTTTTAGCCTTTATCATTTTGGAATCTTGTTTTTTCTAATTTTAGTGCACATCTATTTGAAAGCCTCAGCAGAACACCGTAAGGATTATGCAATTACTTCAAGAACTAAATTTCCTTTTGAAAAAGCAGTGGAAATTAGTATATGCATCATTTATTTTATAATACAGGTTCAGCATTGTTGTACTCAAACTATAATCAGATTTTATCTTACCTGTTATTGCATCTGGTTTAGTTTACTTTTTGCAACTAAAAACTGTAGCAAAATGGCATATCCACTACAATTTAAAACCCTCTTTCAATTCATAGTACATCCCTCAAAATTCTTATTTTTACCTTCTGTTTAAATTTACTTGAAAGCAGAATACATTTGAAAAGGAAATAAAAATATCTGAGTGGGGATATTTAGATCTGAAAATATTTTCTTTTCCTCAATTATAATAGAAATTCTTCTCTACTGATTTGTTTTGATACAGATACCAGTCAAAATTCACTAAGTGAGCACTTTAGATCTGAAGAATGCATTATCTGAAGAGCACTATTGAGACCTATGCAGAAGAAGACAAGTGAGAGTGTAGTCTCTTTATTAAAAACAACCAAAAGAGCCCCAAACCAGCCAACCAGAGAAATCCCCAGTATCATCATTGGTACTAGGATTGTTTTAGTTAGCGCTTCCACAGATATTTTTGGTAAATTTGAAAGTCCAGCGCCCTGGATTTCTTACCGTGGTAGTAATCTTCATGAGACAAGTGTTCCTACCAACTTCAGCATAACTATTCAGCTGACTATGCAACTGAACCACCGAATCACAGAATGGGTCAGGTAGGAAGGGACCACTGGAGGTCATCTGGTTCAGCCTCTGTGCTCAGGCAGGGTCATCCTAGAGCACAGGATTGCATCCAAATGGTTTTCAAATATCTCTAGTGAGGGAGACTCCACAGCCTCTCTGGACAATCTGTTCTGGTGCTCTCATAGTTACCCTCACAGTAAAGAAGTTCTTCCTCAAGTTCAGGTGGCACTTCCTGTGCATCGGCTTCTGCCCATTGTCTCTTGTCCTATTGCTTGGTACTACCAAACACTGTCTGGTTCCATCCTCTTGGCACCCTCCCTTCAGATACTGACAGACATTTGTGTTTTCTCCAGGCTAAGTAGCGCCAGCTCCCTCAGTTTTTTCTCATATGTGAGGAAATAAACTGAAGCATTTGCAAGTTTGATCGTGACACCAAAATCTATATGAAATCAAAATTGAAGGGAAAAAGGTAGCAGTAGAATCATATTCTGGGAGGAAAGGATCAGGATATATTTGGAAGCTATGTGTTTTATTATGTTGATCAATTTGATATTTAGAGCTTCAGGAGAATAAATTCAGCTTTCCCTCCAAAGGAATGGCAAGTGCTATAATATTAATAAAACACACAGTGGAATGCTAGAGCCACAATGAAAATCAGGTTATAGTTGTGTCAGATTACATATCAAACTGTATTGAATGTATGTAAATTATCCTACTTCTTTTCCATGAGAAACTACTCACGTTGTAAAGAGAAACAAAAGTAGCTACCCTGAACTAAGTATTAGGCTAAGCTGAACCTGGCCGATATCACAGAGTTTAAATTGCACTTTATTGAGATTAGAACAGTCCCTTGGCTTTGGCTGTTCCAAAACCTGGATACTTACTTGAACAGACTAGAGTTGTTCATGTGTATCATCACTCTCTAGGGCTGGTACTCAGATTCTGATGATTTTTGGAAAAGCAGTTCATCTCTCTTCAGTTCCCTATGTTAATTTGCAGCCTCTGTTTTCAGTCATGAACATTGTATCTAATCTGAGTGGTACCAAATCATCCTTGGTCTGGTTATCGTTGGTGCACTGGACTACTGCTTCTTTGTGGAAACCGCCTCAAGGTAATTGACCTTGATGTGCAATATATAATGCTGAATTTTGTGCTTCCAAGTCTACTGGGAGAGTTTAAAAGGCAGGAAAAAAGTTAGGTTGGTCACAGCAAAAAAGTGAAAAAGGATTTAGGCTGCGTAGAGTAGCAGGGGGAAAAATGATGGTATTTGTTGGAGGAGAGTACTGAAAAATGGTGAAAAAGAGAAAGGCTTCCCGGTGACACCTCAAAAAAGTTTTGTTGTTTTTTTTTTAATTCATGCTTTCATTACAAAGATAGCCTAAGGAGTATAGGTCAGTTAGTGATTTTTTTATTTTTTTTAATGCTGTCTCTTCTGCAGCTTTTATTTCTGAGTGTGTCCAATATTGGTTGACATCTGAGATATAGAAACCATTAAGAACTGGCCGGGGTGTCTAAGATTACTCAGGAAAAATGAATGGACCAACAAAGTCATTGCAAAGTCAGTTATGATATCGGAGCTGTCGCTATGAGGGAATAAAAACAAGTTGAGGAAGGAATTTTGAGAGTGCTGATGTTGTGTTGTTGTTGGGTTGTGTTTTGTTGATTGTATTGTAACTGAGAAAACTGAAGGCTTTAGAACAACCAAAATTTGATTTATGTGAAAATAGCATATCTTGGTAAATTCTAATATGCTTCCAGAACATGCAGGTGAACTGAACTGAAATCCTTGAGAGCACAGAAGTATGTGATTCAGGTATAAACTGTCTCTGTGATGTCACTCCTGAGCCTGCAATCTTGAGCGATGCTGCTACAAAGCAATACAACAGCTTAGGAGCATTTCAGCTTCTATGGATGTGATAAAAGAATACAGAGAGAAAGCAAATGGTCCCCATAAAATAATCACTATTCAGTGTCTGTGCAGAGTGCTGGCTTGGATCAGGCCAGGAGTGGGGGAGCTGCTGGTTTCTGCTGCCTGCATGCAGGGACTTAGCACTCCCTCTCAGGGAGGATTGTACCTAAGACGTTTCTTTTCCTTAGCCATTGGTCGACCTCTGAGATTGCAGCCGAACACGCCACTTTTCTTCTGAGCAACTTAATAGCAAGATGAAAGCTTTGTGGGCTCAGCATAGCAAGTCCATAAAATGAGAAGTGTATAAAAATAGTCAGTAATAAGGCATGTTTGATCCCTCAGGCATAAAGGATAGGCCTCCTAAGCTGCTGGAATGAATCCTTCCACTCTTTCCTGTAATATAGTTACATCTCTTGCAATGACTGTTGGACTGGATTCAGCTACATGTGGGAATGGAAATGCACGCACCAAAATAAAACTATACAATGAAAAGATGTGGCACATCATTTTGAATGCCTTTGTTTCTACTTATGCTGGCACTTTTACAGTGCCATTGCAATTCCTGAGGATAGGAGACAAAAGTATACCTGGTTTAGTGTGTCATCTTAGTAGCTGTTTCTGCTCCCTGCCCATCCGTCTTTGAAAACTGGCTTACACCAACTTTTTACAGCAGTTGAATATAAAAGATATAAGCTTTGCCTCTGCAACTTCCTGTGCTCTTTTATTATCAGATAAACTTGAGAAACTATCAATTCAACATAATTCTTATCCTAATTTATTGAATGTGATTGCTTTGTTGTCTCTCAGCTTCTGCATAATTGAAATGTGTTTTCTCCATTTTACCAAAAATCATACCTTATCAAGTTTCTTTTCTCTAAAGCTGTACTTGACTCAACTAATAAAACTATTAGTTAAGTTATGAAAGCAAAAGCTTTTCTAAGAGTAGGAGGAAAAATTGTAGAAATGTAATTTGATTTCAGTTATGGATTTCATAGCATTGAAAATGACAAAAACTGCTTCTTGATTTTCAAATCAAACAACTTCACTAATGTACCCATTTGGAGAAAGTAGGTATAAATACCGTGGAAATTCATATTTTCCTCTTTTTTAGGGAAACACGATTTGGTGTATCCCAGTAAGTTGAGAGATGTTTGTTTCATGTTCTGGCTCTCAGCCTCTGGAGAGCTTGCTTTCTTAGCAGCCTGTAGTGATAAGCAGAGCTGTCAAGACTCTTGATTTTCATCTCCTTTTAGCTTCAGCCTGGATACCTCCTTTGAAAGTTTCACAAAACATTAAAAACTTGTTTCCTCTGGTATTTCTCAACATTTCTTCAACATGTCACACATGCACACATTTCAAAAAGATACCACTTTCTCAAATCCCTCTCTAAACTGTTTGAGTTTTTAGGACTACTTTTGAGCAATCTCTAATGCTAAAAGTTTAAGATGCAAAGGCAATCTGTAAATACTAATCTCAATGGATGTTGTTTGGGTTTTTTAAGAAAGAACTGCATGATTAAGTTCTTTTTCTTTGTTATGCATGCAAGAGGAATTTTTGAGTAGAAGAATTTGTATTTACATGTATGTGTTTATCAATCACAATTTAGATTAGATAATAAGAATGAATTTTCTGCTGGAAAGTTTGCCAAGCACAAGGTTGTCCAGGGAAGTGGTTGAGTCACCATCCCTGGAAAAATTGAAAAGCCATTTTGATGTGGCACTTTTGGATATGGATTACTGGTGGACTTAACATTGCTGGATTGGATTCAATGATCTTAGAGCTCTTTTCCAATGTAAATGATTCTTTAGTCCTATTTTTTCATCTTTTGTAGTGAATATAAGATAGAACTAAGAATCATATATTTGCTTTTCATAGCATCAACTGTTATGTTCTCCTCAAAATGACTGGTTGCTTGAAAAAATTATTCAGCAAATTTTTAATGAAAAATTAATTCTTTTATTAAATACACTGCAGTTCTACACCTTTAAGGTCTATAGCTTTTTAAAACCAGTTTAGCATCTTAAAGAGACAAGAGTTTCAGCTGCCATATGGTAGCATATGTATGATTATACTCTGTAGTCATGCAATGTTTACAAAATGTAGTATTTTATTTAAAAATATATTAAATTATTTTTTCTTTTCTGCATATTGTTATGCCAAGAGATGTTTAGTCAAAAGCTGTCATCTTTCCAGCAAACTAGCTCCTTTGTCTGATTTATTCTGTTGTATGAATGTGGCATCGTGACTGCTCAGCCATTTCCCAGGAGGTGAACTGTAATGTTTCATGCAATTGCACAGTTCTCTCCTTATTTTTGGTATAGTATTAAAGCAGAGTGGTTACAGAAGGAAAACTTCTCTTTCACCAGAGATACCCTGCAGGCTCCTTTGATAAAGAAATTACCTTTTTTTTTTTACAGCATACCACAGTGTGGCAGTAGTTCTTTCTGATTCCATGTGCTGGTTCTGCCCTCTGTTGCAAAGCTTAGGTATTTGCTATGCCATACCTGTCTGATAATTTTCAACAAATTTCAACTCTTGTGCCACTGATTGTCATGAGATTCCAGGAGCATTATAGAAATGTGATCTTTTAGCATCCAGAATATTTCCCTCCTTCCCTTTGAAAGGGTATTAACTGCAAAATGTTCTTATTTATTAAATGGGTAATCAAGACTGAGATATCTCTGACAGGATTTTCTTGGGACATCCCCCTACAGTTCTACTGGAAGTCACTAGTTTCAGGTTTCAGGTACACTGCTCTATATTCTTCCTTCAGGCTCTTTGTTGTTGTTTACATCATTTTATCATTCTGTCTTGGTGGTGGTAACAATGGTCATGCCATATCTCACTCTACCAGCTGATTCAACTTTCCTTTTTTATTTCCTTGTTGCTCTATCCTTATGCAAGTATGACCTTTACATGCAGTGTTACTGTATTAAGGACATTGGTGGAAGTAACTAGACTGTTTTGTCAGCAGCCATGAAGACAATAATACTGCTCCATCTCTAGAATAGCCATGGAATATGATACTTGCAAGATGAAAAGATTTTGTGGGGGTTTTTTGGTTTTTTTTTTGTTTTTTTGGTTTTTTGGGTTTTTGTTTTGTTTTGTTTTTTGTTTTTTTGGTTTTTTATTTTATGTTATTTTATTTTATTTTGGACCTCTGGAATATGCAGTGGGCCTGATGACCAAGTATGTGCTGGTATTACCCATAAAGTGAGGAAAGTTTATCAAGGGGATGCAGGTCTTCTTACAGAAAATGCCTTAAGCCTCTGAATCCAGGGAGTTCATAGAAGCTGAATTACAAAATTCATTAACAGAAAAACTAACTGGAAGTAAGCTGGAGGGTTATGATAGTTTCTCAAGCTATGTGTTAGCTCAGGCACTGGAGGGTGAAGGGACAGGAGAATTGCTGATGTCTGGGTGATGTGAATGACGTAGCACCTCAAGCTGTATTACCAGTGATTAAGGCAAATAATTTCAGCTACACTGGTGGATAAGATTTGCTGACAGTTCCAGCAATAAAAAGTTTCTTAAAGGGAATGTAGCAGTAAGTTATGTCAGTAAATTTCTACAAAGCTTTGAAAAGTTCCATTACTCTTCTCAAAGGGGAGGGAGAGAAGGAGGAGGGAATTAGAATTGTTATTTAGGAAACTGGCGCTGTACAGTAGTCAAAGATCTGATGAACACTCTTTGTCATCTCTCATTTTGGTGACTTCTTCAAAGAGAGACTGTACTTACTTCTTAGATATAAAAAATGAACCAGCTCCAGAAAATAAAAAGCATTTTTAAAATGCCTTCTGATGTTTTGCTGACTAAAAGATGAAACTATGCTGACTAATATTAGTCCTGTGCAGAGTGCCTAGAGTTTTAGTGCATGTGTAAAACTCTGTAGTCATCATATCTACATAGTATTTACCATAAGGATGGTGTTTCCCTCAATTCCTTGAGTTATAACACCATAGTTTATGGATTTTAATTTTTTTACCTCCTCCATGTTGTTTAATGCACTGATGCCAGCTTAGCAATATAGCTGAAAGTAGGAAATATTGACTGAAGGGTTAACTCTGAAATAATGGCTATTAAAGTAAATTAGGAAGAGAGTTGAGCAAACAATATGGAGACCTTGTTATGCCATTAATATGGCTTTGATCCAGCTGCTAGTTGAATCCTGTGTGGGATGCTCTCAGTTCAGGAGTGGCAGCACTGAATAGGGATTGTTTTTTAGAAGAGTAGTGGGAAAGTCCAGTGATATTAAATTGCTTTGCTGCAAGCGTCACAGATGCTAAATGTTTGTATTGATTCGTGAGACTGGAAAAAATTAAGGCAAATTCATTGAGGTTTTATAAATACGTAGGCAAGCCCTTCACCTCAGGACATGGAAGGTCGCACTTGTAGAAGCAGAGAGAGACACATGGGAAAATATAGTGGCAAATTCATCTGTTCTCATATGCTGTATAGATATTACCTGCTATCAATCTCTTGTAAGATGCTGGGCTAACTAAACCCACAAAGGACTTCTACTCTGAACTGATTCAAGACAAAAGTGAAGCTGATAAATTACACACATTAAAATTCCTTTTACAATAAAATAAAACATGAAGGAGATAAAATAAAATCCAGGTTTAGACACTTTCATACAGCTGTGTTAGGCTGGGCGTGTAACCCTGCCTTAGAGCACTTACGTACCCTCTCTGAAGTAAACAAAATTTTGCAGAGTTTACAACTGCAGAGTTGTTCAACACTTTATTTTTCCAAGGAAAATAATTTTTAAAGTTATGGTCTGAGTAGACAGAATATGGATCAGTAAGTAAGCATTTAATGGGAGAGAAAATTTATGGGAAAAGAGATGCTGTTGTTTTAAGAAAGTGAAAGGGATTGATTTTAACAGAAAGCCATTTTTATGTTTTTCTACTGTGCTTGTGGTATCATGATGAAGATTTACTATTAAATGGCCATCATACTAACTCTTTATAAGAACTCTTACATTTAATTATTTGGGACTGAATTCTGCTGCTCACAAATAGAAATCTGGAGATTTATCTCAAATTATTGAAAGTATGCTCCAAGGTAATCAAGGTCCCCTTTTTACCCTCTCTTTTTCCAAAGAAAAAAAGTACCCAAGTAATGAAAATAATAACTTATTCTTTAAAAGATAAAATAGTTCATATGTAGTGGGTTCATATGATTGGGTCTCAATCTTTTATTACCACCTTCTCCCTTTATTTCCACAGCAGAAATCATGGACAAGTTAGTCTTCAGAAGTCTGGTCCCTTTCCAGTTCCAAGAAATGTAGGATAAGTCCTAGTTGTGTGAAATTAGCAGTATTGTCATGGTAATTTTTCCTTTTGGTCCAGGATCTGCTGCAAAGCCCACATAATTTCCCCAATGCCAAGGTCAAATGTTGAGACCAGCTGTCCTTTTTATTGCTCCTTTTTAGTTTATAGTGTAGTTGTGTGCAGAATGTGTTAATCATGATAGAAACAGAAAGACTCTTCCTGCCTCAGGAGTTTTCTATTTGTCTTTCAGGTCATGTCTTGACTGACATTTACAGATTATGCAGCAAAGCAGCTAATTTAATTTTTGATGTTTGTTAGCCATAGGAAGGAAAATTATTTCTGTTGTGAAAATAACATAGAAGGTCTTCATAATTTTTTTAGTTAAGTGTTTCCCCTTGGAAAAATAAGGTGTTCCAAAAGTCAGTAATTTCTTCTGTGAAGAATCATAGCTTCTGTTAAACACTTCCACAGTGTAACAATAGAAAATAAAAAATAAAAATATTAAAAAAAAAAAACAAGAGAAGTGAATGCAAAGCCATTTTCATTTTCACTTTCCCTTGCATCATAGTTTGCTGTTGGACATGAAAATGGTTCCGACCTGTTCTTAGATTTCAGAATTGCAAATATTTTTATTTTTTTTTAGTTTTGAGAAACAGTTTAAGTTGTTCAAAGAACTCAGTCTGTAATTCTCTCTACATTTCTGGGGTGGGTTGGTGGGTTTTTTTTTGCTGTTGCTTAGCTTAATTTTGCTAGACAAGCAAATATACATAAGAAAGCAATACATTATGAAGCCTCTGAACAAACACTTGTACAGGGCATAACACCTTGAAAACTTTGTAACAAAGACATATCAAAGAGTAGCCCCATTGTTTTATTTTAAGACTTGGGAAATCTGGGGGTGTTTAACAATAATGGAAACAGGAGTTATAACTATTTATTAAAGTCTAAGTCTAATTTTATTTTAGTGAATGTAGAAAAGTTTAGTAAGTGTTGTGCTGTGTATGTGTGCTGTGACATTGCATGCTATTGTGAATTAGTTGGCAGAACATGGCCTTTTTGAGCTTGCACCCACAGCTTTCATTAAACTTTCTTTTGATTTTGCCAGTTTTGCATATCTTCAAAAAGCATGGGCAGTTTAAAATGAGAGCATTGTACTCTTGTGCCCAGACTGAAAAAATTGTTCTGCTTTTAGTTGCAGTCCCTTGATTCCTCTGTACATTCAATACATTTGTAGCACCTTGAATCTGCAAATGCATTTTGCTGCAGAGGTTGCTCATAGTTTGCAGTTTATTTTAAACCCATAGTGGATCTAAAAATGTTGAACTATTAACAACAAAAGCAGTACTTTGTGAAGAACACTGCAGGCTGTCCTGAGGGTGCCTCCTAAAAGACTGTAAATGCCTCAAGATGCAGAACGTAACCAAGGGCTCAGTTAAAACTCACCTACCTGGTGTCAAGCCCCAACAGCTCTGCAGCTCCTTTAGTACTTGTAAAACAATAGCTGTCTTATAAAACCATAGTAAGTAGCTAAAAGAAATCTAGAGAAAAAAATGGAATAGATGTTTAGTTATATTTACACATTTTGGGTATTAGATACAATTATTACACATTATTTGCACATTAGAGTATTAGATACAATTCGGAAAGTTCAACATTTATATTAAGGACTAAAATTTAGAGCTATGTGATGTGTCACTGTTCTCAAATGTACTTTATATGGGGATAAAAAGACTTACCAAAATTTTTTAATCTCTTTTTACCTTAGGTGGCGTTTGCCTTCACATTAATTACTCTTTTCCTATTTCTTTCACCCCATTGCAAACATTTCTTAAGCCTTTGAAAGACTGAAGAACTCCACACGTAGAATTTGTGGGGGGAAAAGCAATCTTTTAGCACAAACAGACTTTTGGCAGGTTTAGCACATCCGTAACAGCTGTTATAATTTGCCATAATTTTTTATGCAACATCATAAAGAAAAGGCCATAACTCCCATCTCTAAGTGCAACTGGCATATTTCTTCCTGCTTCTCCTACTGTGGACTGCCTATTATCAAGAGTGAGTAATGAAAGAGTGAAGCCTTTGGAGCAGCCAATTCTCAGAACCATTAGTTTTCTTTTATATTCAAGCTTAATTCCAGGAATGTGCTATATGAGAAATAAGACATATCATGTCATTTCAGGATAATACCATGTAATTTTGGGGTAATAAAGAATTCATTTCTGTGGAGAGAAGTGATCTGATATGGAAAAGTTCAATTTTGTTCTCTCCAGAGAGCTTTATCTCTTCAGATGTGACCTTGTATAATTAAATATATTCCAAACATCAAAAGAAATGGCAGCAGAGCAGACAATAGAATTCTCTATTTTATGTAGAAATGAAATGAAATTATATGAAGCAGTCAGTGTAATATAAGATGAAGTAGATTGCTACTATTCATTGTTTCCAGTGGAATTCCTGCTGTTTGATTTTATTCATTACAGCTTCATGAGAAGGCAATCTCATTGAGCTTTTGTGACTAGCTTAAGACTCACACTTAATTGCATTGATTCAGAAAGTACTGGCAAGAATCAGTACTTAATTGCTGTTATTACTTGAATATAAAAAAGAGGTGGTGTCCACTAGACAAGAGGTTGCAGATTTCACACATTAAATATCAGGTGCCTGGAGGCTACAATTCTGATCCGTAAAAGAATACATGTTCAATGAAAGAGGATCTAAATCCTTTTTTTATTACAACAAAAATTTTAAAATATTTCAGACAAGTACAATAATTTCCAAACCACCCATTTTTTAAAATCAACTGACCTCACTAATCTGGGTCAGAAAGTTTTTACTGTTAAGAGATGACAGGCTCAGACACACAAATTACTAAAACAATGGGATTAGCTCATGATGTTCTTAAATGTGGTCTTTAAGTGTTTTATTACAGTCCTTACAATGAAGGAAAGTGACAAAAAGACAGTGGCTGGTCATATGTTAACTGCTAAAATGGAGTAAGAATGACCGAAAATATTTTTCCTGAGGCCAATATGCATCCTCTGTTGCATTTCACATTTCGCATTCCGTCTCTTCAAGCTGTTACTTAGTTATAGTGGTTAATGGTGCTCAGCAAATATTTTTTTATTGTGGTATTTTGGGTTACTTTCAGAGTAGAGGCACGGGGTTTTTTCTTGAGCTCTGCCAATTCAAAGGAGCCTTTTAGCACACCAAGGGGGAAAGAACAATCATTCTGTGTCCTCACCCCATGTCTCCCCTTCTTGCAGAGTGGCAGGCTTGTCCTTGGGCCACCCAGGCATACTGCTCCTGAATGAGCAGGTACTTTGCAGAAGGCACTGTGGATTCAGAGAGTCCGTGTTACAGAATGCACTGAAGTTCATCCTGCACTCTAACATGCTGTCTGGAAGGCATGGCAAACGTAAATTTTGAAAATGTTTCCTTTAGCTCTGATTTTACAGCTTTGGCACTGGTAATGTCAGATGCTATCTAGAAAACATATAATAGATGAAACTCCTCGCAATGAATTGGCTCTTGAGCTTTCTTTATGGGTGGTACCGTTTTAAAGCAATAACACGCCAACATGGTAACATGGCAACTTTTGTTCTATAATTTGGACCTGATAGAAAATTAGATTTAGATTTCCATTCACTTAGGGTACTTGTGGCTAATGGCATTTCAACACTCACTGAAAAGGCAGTTTTAGAAACTTGGGGTCTGAGGTATATTAACAGTACAGCAAGGTGGCTCAGTATTGAGATGGACTTTCTGCTTCCTTCCCAGCATATGGAATGTTAAGGAGTTTAAAGATTGAGCATAACAATTTTTAAACTGTTTTCTGTATCATTTGCTGTAGCAAGAAGTGTGCAAGTTCCAGCATAAAGTGGGGCGGGGTTTTGGTTTGTTTTGGGATTTATTCTGTAGTACTGATTATATAACACTCGGCACTTGGGGGTAAGGGATTAGTGTGTCTGTGTGAAAGAAAGTCTGTCTCAGAACAGTACCTTATATTTTAAAGATAAACTCACGTTTTATGCCAAGCTAAAGGCAAGTTAGACCACATTCTTGTGAAAAGCAGCTTCTTGAAGGTCCACAGCCAGATAACCTACTAAAATCTCTTTGAACAGAAAGGCTTCTACATCTTCTCTACTCTAGCCCAGTAACCTTATACTCTACAAAAAAAAGACAGGTTTTCCATGATGTTATTTGTTTTGAGAAAGAAGATTTTAGAATGGAATTCAAAGGAGAGGCACTTTGAGCTGATTTATTTTGCTGGTGTCTCAGCTGTTGACTGATGCATCTGTGTTCAAAAGAAAGTTTCTTGCATTGCTTCCTGCAAGTGTCCTTCTGTAGGTATGACCTAAATGAAGGTCAGAACAGAAAACAATTTTGTTATCCAAGCCCAAATACACGGCTATCTTAATTCTCTCTTGTAATATAAGAATCTAGTGTGTTGAGAAGTCAAGGGGAGGAAGAATTTTGAAGCAAGATAGGTGGTTTTGATGTAACTTCAATATTGATGTTGCATTCATTACCTTTTGAACGATACTACATCCCTTGTGAAAATCATGTTTCACAGACTTTTTTGCCCATTTCAATGTACACTTTGGCTGGACTTTTGTAACTGATGTACATCTGCTAACTCTAGTAAAAGTTAATTTTATTGAAGTTGCCAATTAATGTATTTTTGTATTGCTATAATATTCATTTTTTATTCTATAAATTGCAGTTTTACATTTCAGTTGACTCTAAAATTATATGATCAATTTACTGTTTATTTTTTCAAAGTGCAAATTGCAACTTGGTATCTGAACGTGAATTATGCAAATGCACATTCAGTTTAATATTAAAAGTCCCAGTTTAAGCTTATTAATTTCACTAATATGATTCAGTATCAGCTACAGATATAAATTTATTTGAAATGCTTCAGGACTTACTCATATTAAAGCTCCTAGGAATTCAAGTAGTATTTTTTGCTCCCCCAAGGATGCTGAATATGTAGAATAAAAACATATGAGATGAATGCATCAAGCCACTGTTATTTTGGTGATTGGTAGTCAAATATTCAGGGATTGGAACTGAAGACTTTCATATAGATACATACATAGTTTCAATTTGTATATTATTTCTTCCAAAGGAAAGGTAGTTGATAGTGTGACCCCGGACTTTTATAAAAGATAAGAGCAAAATAAAAAGATTTTTGAATTACTGCTTAAATAAATGGCTGCTACCAGCAGGATAGGGATCTGATAGTTCATATCATACATTTCCCCATCTGTTCCTGTGTGTTGCCACAAAATGACTGGATAATGATAATGAAGGACTTGCTAAGATGATGACTGGCATACTGTTTATTTTTGCATCATAGCAGTGCAAATATGTACATGAAATTGTAGCAGTCTTTGGCAGAACAACCTCAGTAACTGACCTTTTAAGCTTTTCATTCATACCTCTCTGTGAGCCTGTTATGCCTTCAGTCATGAAATAATTGCAATTACTATGAAGAAGTTATACTGACAGCACTCAGATGAGTCCTGCACTGTTACGTGCATAAGCAAAAGTAGAAAGGAACATACTTCATTAGAGGAGTTTTAAGTAATAGTGCAGTAATATGCAGTTTATAAACTTTATAAAGAAATGTTTAAAATTAGGAAAAAACCCCTCACTAATTTTTCTGTTGCCAGTATCTGAAATACAGGTAGATAAAGGGTCTCCATGGAAATACTATCTTCACTGTAAGTTTACTTATAGTAAGATAATAAAATCAAAACAGGTTTTTAGCTATTGAAAATTCAGAAAGGTTATTTGTCTGTTTTCTTTCTCTTTTCTTATTCATATTTTCTTTTCCCAAATAAATGTGTTTATGGAGAACATATTTATGTGTGGTGGGGCAGTAAATCTCTGGGCATGTGTATGTAGCTGTCACTGAGTTCCTTGTGAAGCAATTGCCTAAGAATGAGAGTCATGGAGACAACACATGTACATGTCTGGTATGTGCAGCATCTTCTCTGAAAACTCTAAATCCAGATGAGTCCTTACACTTGTTTCATACTTCAAAAATTCTCAAGGATGAGTGCAACCCATATTGTAATGATCCAAGTGTGATCTTCTGTACAGATTAATCCAAATATTATTATTTGTTTTAGTAACTGTAAAATCACACAACGTCTGCTGCAGACTAGACTTCTACTGCATTTGTAAAATGCTTGTCTTGAGAAAGGGTTTTTTGAATATTCACTAAAGCTGTGATCACAAGGAATATAAAGAAGAAAAAGTGAAGGGAAGCACTAAGGAATTTAGCAGCTGAAATCTACATCTCTAGGGAATATATGCAAAGTTTGTTGAAGAGACTGCCATAAGAATGACAAAACCCAAACTTCTGCACAAGCTACACCCCCATCTGTCAAATTTTATCTGTTGTGAAAACAAAGTTTCTTGACAGTATTTTTTCCTTTTGCCTTTTTTTCCAAAACAAAGATGCTGAGAATTGTTTTTCAACAAAGAAAATTTTTTTTCTAGCTATGCAGAAGCTGTTGAGCCATTTTCTGAAGTTACTCCGATGATTAGAAAATGAAAATAAATCTTCATTAAGACCATGACATGGAAGATTCCAGGACTAATCGTTTAGTTTTTGTAAGGTTGACATAATGAAAACAGACTTATAACAAGGAATTGTTGATTTTCAATCAACATTATCATCATCATTACAATTTTCTTGGTATAAAATAATTACAAAGCACCTCCCAGTGTGCACTGACTGCTTTTCAACAGCAGTGTAGTATACCTACTATGCATTAGTATGATACCTTTTCTTTTTAAAGGTAGATAATTTCTGAAACACATAATCTGTTGGATTACCTGCTACCTAAGGGATTATGTAAAAAGAGCCAGTAGAAGAGGCAATTTTTTTTGATCCCTTGCACTTTGACTTGCCTGTACAGTCACGATGATTGAGCAAAGAATCATTTTTCTTGAACACTGTTTTTCCATGACATTTCGTATATAGTTGTTCATTTACAAATGCAAAATAAGACAAGGTTTTATTTCTGCTGTACCTCATTCTATTTAGAAAGCAACACACAATCTCTAGTATCAGAGGAAGAAAATAATGTGAAAAAAAAATGTTAAATTATTTCAGAATAACTATTCATGAGCAGCCTTAACTTTAAATGAAAATACCTAACTTAAACCTTGGATCATGCTATATATAAAAGAAAAAAAAAAAAGGGAAAAAAATAACCTTTTCATTTGTTTAATATTTTTCTTTGATCTTCCTTTTGAAAGGCAAAGGAATTTTTAATGCAGGCATTATTGTTCCCATTACCCACAGCTCTCCGGTGACTCTTTTCTCATGGGTTTCTAAAAAATGCCTTGATATATATCTCACAAGTTTTAAGACTAGAAGAGTGAAAATTAGTAACATTCCGCTCATTTTGTGAAATACTATGTTTTGAAGTGCCTTTTTCTTTGGTCTTTACCATTACCTCCCTTGTTTTTAGGGAGTTACAATAAGTCTCATATGAAACATGGCTCTTCCAACTGTATAGTGATGAACTGTGACATATTAAAGGTTTTATTTTAATACTAATTCTCCAGTATTTACTTAATAGAAGAGCTAAACCAAGGATGTATGTTTGTACTAACCACTTAAGTAGTATCTCTTACTGTTTAGATATAACTTACACCTAAATTTATACCTTATAACTCCTCAAAATATGATCATCAGCATGATAAAACTATATAACCTCAAGGTCTTAAAAATCATCTGGCCCTATAAAAACAAGGATTCTTTCATCTCTAAACACTGCACATGGATAAACCCCATTAAATAATGTAAGATTGTAGAATAGAGTACATCATTTTTTAATATAAAGAAGCAAACCAATCATAGAAGGATAAATGGCAGCAGTGCTGATATTTTACAGGGATAATTATTTGCTTTTAAAAGTGTTTCTCTGCAGCACTTCAGGAGGGAAAAGGCGATTACTCTGAATGTTTGCTCTGATAAAAAATGTATATTGCTAACTCTGAAGATAATGCAAGTGCCTTTTCCAGTTTGTAGCACAAGCTGTTCAGGTGTCAGTAGTTATCAAGGTTGTCAGTCCTGTGTTGATTTGAAGAGCTGCAGGATCTTGGTAAGTTTGTAGAAAGTCTATCATGTTTCAGTCAGGGCTCTAAATTTTGCATAGCAAAATTACTTATTGTGGTCATCCTTGACTAATGTATTCTTCACACCAGCAAAAAGCCATAAGACTTGGCAAAAGTGGCTGTGCCAGTTTTAAAGCAATCCCCATGGGCTATCTTAAAGAAACTGAGAGAAACTCACTTGAAGTTCTAGACTTGTGCCTCCTTCTGCCTTTCATTGCCATGTTCAGACCAAAACATCTCATTACCTCTTTATTTAGCCAACCATGCAATGAGGAAATCTTACCAAGTTCTCCATTTAGTTGAAGTGATTGCCAGATAGTGCATTTGGAGGAGAGTTTAAAACCTTGGAGCTAAGCAGCTCCTTTATTCTCTTCAATGTTTTGGGGATTTTTTTAGCTTTAGGTGGATATGTTGAAAGACATTGAAGAGTAAGGAGTCACAAGTTGTGCTGTATGAAATCAAAAGGGTAAATGTTTATTCATAAATACTTTTATATGGAAATGAATTAAAAATGTGATTTCCATGTCAGTTATCTATATTTTTTTTGAGTTTTTGAAAGTGTTCACCAGTACTAGGTTTTTAGGTTTGTTGTAATAGGGTTTTATTTCCTGTTATGTAAGGTTTTACGAGTCACAGTTTACCTGTTCTTTTATTTCCTTCTGCATATCTTTGAATGTTTCTGTAGAGTTCTTTTAGACATGAATCTTTATTTCTCATATCGTAGTTCTGATCTGAGACAATACTGTGATGTAGAAACCATTTTTGTTTAGCAGCTTTGTTGGTGTATGTGATGAATTTCTTGGCAGTGGGCACAGGCACCTGCAACAATCAGACAAGCCTTTTGAAATAGCAGTATTTTTATTCCTTTTAAGAAGAAACACATATTTTAAAATATTCCACATTTATTTTCCTAAAGGTCTTGCTAGTCTGTAATTTCTGGGTGAAAAGACTTGCTTTCAGTTAACCTTTCAGTAAATTGTCTCTCTTCCCTTGCTTTTCTCCCTTATTCTAGTTCCCTACTGTGTCTAGAGAGTGGTACTTTGTAAACCTCTGCATTCTTTTGATGTCTGTTGTGCTTCAATTGTCACTTAAAAAGCAGTATTTTTTCTTTACAGAATAATTTCTTAGCTCTCCTTTAGAATTTGCAGACCTACCCCGAACGCTTAATTTCTTTGTACCAGACCCTGAACCAAATTTTTATATATATATATATATATATTCAGTCATACTAATATATATATATATAATAACTTATGCACCTGTATAGCATTACGTAGTGCATGGTTAAGCAATTCTATAGTTCTTGTTCTTAACTTTTGTTGAATATATTTAGGCTAAAATTACATTATTAGCTGTCATCTTTGAAGCTCTGAGCTCATTCTGCATCTTGACAGAGCAAAATCATTTCAGTTTCTAAGGTGAACTGAAGTACTGCAATGCAGAAAGATATAATCATTATTCTTTGTTGTGTACTGATACCCTGACCTGTATTAAATAATACATTAAATTCTCACTTTACATAAATAAGCACCATTCTGTTTATTTCAGTCTGTTCATATGGATTAATTCCAGCTGTGGTTCTGTTCCAGTAAATTCCTCTTCTGCTTGCAAGTGTATAAGATTGAACCATTATATACACAATGGCTAGATATTGTTCTAAAGGCACAGATTCCTTAGAGTGATGAAAGAGAAGTTATTCCCTAAAGGATGTTATTAAACCATTTCTGTAACTTCAGTATATGAGACAAAAAACAGCTACATTGTTATTGGCTAATTATGGCCATTGCTAAGAGCACTAAATACAATGATTCTGCTACTTTATTTGTACCTTGCTGCTTTCCCAACAATAATGATTCTTTTGGCAGGGTTGATAAAGTTGATTAGGGAAAGCAATTTCCTTTTCTCTAAATTCAGTGAAAGCAATTTTTAGCTGCTATCTTGGTGCCTCTTTAATCTGCCACATATTAAGAAATTTTCCTGTCTCTCAAAGATGGCCTTTATAGACTCTATAGCTGCCATCTTAACCATATTAAGGGGAACTAACAGTTTGATATTTTCTGAATATTCCACAAAAGTAATTGCTAGTGAAATGCATAGCGCCCTAGTATCCAGGATTTACAATTTGCCACTGTGATGGAATGTCCTGATATTACTCACTGGGATTTTAACTTAAATAAAATTAAGATGAAAGGTATTTATTAATGTACAAAATCCAAATTGAACTAAGCACAGTTTAATGAAGAAGATAAAACCATAGTTAATTCATTTACACCAAAAGCAAAAACCTATTGTGGCCTTTTGCTCCTTTCTTCATGCAACAAGCAATTAATGTAATCAGGAATTACTGGAACAATTCTTTTAGCTTCTAACTTTTTGGCAGGAAGATTCAAATTCCAATTTTCCTCCTGAAAAAGAGTGTTCATTGTTCAATGTTCCCTCTTATATTCTGTATATAATATTCTGTAAAGTTAAGTTACAAATTAAGCTATAATCCCCAATTTTTCATGTTAACATTTTACACACAAGCATTGATTTAACCAATTTAAAAAAAATAACATATCAGAAGGACATTGCTCAAAATTTTTTTCTCTTGTATCCCTCTGGAGCTTTGGTTTGATATTGTTTGCTGGGTTTTTTGTGTTTTTTTTGACTGTAAATATACGTGGTCAGGTGAATAAAATACAGGTCTATGTCACTTCTTTGCTTTACCTGCACCCAGTAGATTGTGCTTGAAAATATCTGCTTTTCTTGAATTCTTTACACATTGTCAAGATAAGAAAAAGTAAGATCTTTCCCTTCTATACTGCTCCTGATGTCTAGCACCTCTAATTAAATCAAAGACTACAAACCCAAGAGTTTAACATTATTCTGTCTTCTCTTCTTCATCAGAAAATAGTTTTAGAAATTGCTAATTGGCAAATATTTCGAAAAATGACACATCAAGTGGAATCTGGGTCTTTAAAAGGGTATGCTATTTTAGGGCATGTATTTGCTTCCCCTTGCTGGATTTCACATCTCTTGTTTCCAGTTACTCAGCACCATAGATCGGAATGTTTCATTGACATGAGTTACTCAGCATCTATAGATTTGGGTTATTACTACCAAATTCTCCAAAATGCATAGAATTAAGAATTCTAAAGGCTGGCAGTGAGATGTCTGATATATATCATCTAAGAAAAAGTCTAATTTGGACACTATAAATCATGGGATTTGCAAACAGGCTAATACCCAGACCCTCTCTCATGAAAGGCAGTCAGTCCTGTATTATTTACCATTCCAATTATAAGTGCCTCTCACTGATGACAAGATGCCATTAATCTTTTCAGAGGCATCTATTGTTATTGTTATAGATGGGTAACGCGATGGTTGGCTCTCGCAATTCAGGGATGAATATTATGTGTATGTTAAGAGAAGTTTTATTGATGTATAGTTACATTATTGTGATTTGGTGTTTAGATGTCCGCTGTTCTTCCCTTTCCTCTTCCCCTTGTATGGTTGCCACAGGACGGCCTTAGCAGTCAGGACATGGGAGGAAAGGGGAGCATGTACCTGTGCCTCTGGCATGGGGCATCCGGGAGGAGCCAGCCCTGTTACTGGGACAGCACCTGCCCTCCAAGCAAGGTGATCTCCTCAAGAAAGTGATCTCTGCCAGTGGACAGCGAAGGAGAGTTGACAGACAGACTTTGGGAGGGACCAGGCTTGGCTGGTGCAACCCCAGGGGTATAAAAGGGGGAGCAGCCATTCCACAGATGAGCTCGCTGTGCCGTGCCTTTTTCCTTATTTAGTCCTTTGTTGTATTTTGTTAAGGTTTAATAAACCTCTGAAATTCTAAAAGTAAGCATCAATTCTCACATTATGAAGCAAGGATATCTGCTGTCAAAATATTTTTAAGAAATGTTTTTAATGAATGAAACTTGAAAGCAGATTTGACAGAACTATGTTTTCTTTTTTGTTTGTTGTTTTTTTTTTTCTAAAGTAGAGGCTTAAATGTCTTCTGTAACACAAACAGGAAAAAAAAAGATGAAGCACTTTTTTGCCCTAATTATTTCTGTTTTCATTTTTCATCTTCATTATTGGAAGAAACAAAGAAGTACAGGTTTCCAGGATTTTAATTGCTGTTTATTAACTAGTACATCTAGCAGGCTTCTGTAGACATTCCTGTTAATTTGTGATTATCAGTCAAATACAGTATCCACTCTTGCAAATGATCCAAAAGCAACCAGTGATCAGTTTTTAATGGCCAAGTGGTGGTTGATTTGCAAGACAGATTCTAAAAAGTAATTTTATACCTATTAATACGATTAAACTTTAACAGCTACAGAAGATTTAAGTTAGGTCATCTTTGGTTCCAGTTCAGTTATTTTCTTTACTACATATTCTTACTTTGTTTTAATATTCAGAATGTATCAATATGATTATATATTGCTCTCTCTTGCATGTAGAAGGTACTTTGATAAAAATAAAACACTTAATAAATGAATTCATTGGTGAGAAGAGA
The DNA here is from genome assembly GCA_013397075.1 of Rhabdornis inornatus. Classification (NCBI taxonomy): domain Eukaryota; kingdom Metazoa; phylum Chordata; class Aves; order Passeriformes; family Rhabdornithidae; genus Rhabdornis; species Rhabdornis inornatus. The sequence continues at coordinate 456,906 of VWZS01001442.1, forward strand.
AAAGCCATGGAGGTGACTCTGAAGTCTCCTGCAGTTCATGGTAATTACTTTAACCTAAAGTCCTGCATGTGTAAGGGCATAAGCACTTCTGCTGAGTATTCCATGCTAATTAATTGGGGGTAAGATCTTTGATCTTATCCCTTTTCATGTTCTTGTGAGTTTGATACATTATTAGTGATTGTTTTAAACACTGAAAGACTCTTTGGCTCACATAACTCAAATACATTACACAGGTGCTTTAAAAGTGCTTAAAGGCTACTTACAACATAAACTGACTCATTAGGGGGTATTACAGTTTCAATTACAATTAACATTCAAGTCAGATGTATGAAATTGCTTTTTTCACTGGCTTTTATTCCAGTCTCCTGTTATTTTCCTCATGTTTTTCAATGCCACTAAGTAAGCAAAAATGCTGCAATAATTGGAGTTGTATTTGGGCAGCTGGTGTTTAATGATACCTTCGATGTCAAGTCTTAATGTTGTTTACTAGTTAGCCTTGCTTTTGGAATGAATAGTTTTTCTTTTAAATCTTGCCCCAATATTCATGAAATACAGAATCCAAATTTCCTAGAGTCATTGACTGACTCTTCTGAAGTTAAAGCTTCCAATGAAGAAAACACAAAGTGCTTTGTAGATGATGGATCCCATCTTTTCAGTGTAGATGATTTTTCAAGGGATGCAAAATAAGTAAGATAAAAAACTTATAATTATTATGTATGTTTATTTGAAATGTCCTCTCAATAATCAAGTATGTATTTATTCATGTTATACAAGCTATTAGTGTTTTTGGGATGAGTCCACTCTTACCTGGGGAATGAGTTCTCTTGTGTTAATTTTTTTTATACAGAAACATTTCAGGACTGTATTTTCCTACTAATTTATGAAGATCTCCAAAATGATGTTTTAAAAAATAATTAAACCCTAAATAGAGGAAGCCAGGCAAATAAACTTTTTTCCGCTTTTGATTTGCATGGCTTAAGAATGCTAAGGATTAATCTGCAATCAGACAAGATGGTAAAACTCATAAATTCTATTTTGTTAAGTCTTTCAATAGGTAGGGCATATAAAATGTTGTGTTCTTACTGCAAACAATTTTCTTGTGTTGGAGAGTAGTGTAGGGTACTCCTCAGCACAAGAATGTGTGCAGCTTTGATCTTTCTTAAAACATAGAAAAGCTCATAGTTTTTTTATGAAAGGAAGAAAACAGTCTCTTCCATTTTTTCTGTCTCTTCCAATGTTTACAGTGCCACTGTTGAGTCATCAAAGTCATCTGGAAGTCAGTGTTCTGACTCTGCAAAATGGTTTAGGCATTTTCATCACTGATTATTTAGTCCAAATTCCTTGTGAAATGGGCCTTGCTTGTTTTTCTACCTAAATCTTCCACTGACAGCACTGCTTAATCAAGGGAATTGCTGTTATTGAAACTTGGCTAATAAGAAGGGTCTAGTACCAGCAGTTACTCTCTGTCCTGCCAATAATTGTCAAGCCGTATTTGTGGCAGGACCCTCTCAATATTTTTAGATACTTTTAAGTAGCTAGAAGTGAGCTGAAAAGGAAAGAAAAATGCTGAAGATAACTTGTCATGCCCAGTCTAATTATATGATGTAACAGAGCGAGTGAGGTACATGCCTCCTTCAAGGTCAGGCACTGCCAGTAACCATAGTAAATGTTGGGTGAGAAAGAAAAAGACAGCATTTCAAGGAACTTTGACTTGGAATTTTAGTGGTTTTGGTGGAGGGAAAAAAATATACCTCATAATGCTTGTGTTGTAGACAAGCTCATGGTGCAACGTCACTGCAGCTCTAGTAGATAAGCTGTTGTGTATAAACACTGAATTATTTTACAAGATAAATGCCAGAATTGCACATCTAATTCCATTCATAAAAATTAAGAAAAAGAAATTGTTCAAAAGTAATAAATTCAGAAGTGACACAGTAGGAATTTCTCAATAGATTACATGTTTCAGAGTATATTAATTATTTTTTCAATTTTTCACATTAGACCTGTGTAAGTGTGCTTAATTACAATTCTGTGAAAAGATATTGCTAAGTTATTCAAAAGCAACAAGAATCACAGAACCTAAGATTCTCCGAAGTCTGGATATGCAAGTTTTTTATTTCATAATGGGCAGTAAAAGATGTTTTTTATAGAGGTAGAATAATAGAACAAAAGCAAAAATTATTTCTTCTAATTATTGCTATACAAAGGTTTTACATTTGACAATCTTTTCAAAGTTTGAAAAATTCTGTGAAAGTACTTTTTGAACTTAAAATTCAAAGTCGATCTTTAAAAGATTTAAAAGTTGAATAGCTGAGATGCATCAAAAAGGCACTTACTTGTTCACATGCCCCAAAGTAAAAAGGGCCATTGCTTCACAATTTTTGTATATGCAGGGCTGCTTATGAAATTTCTACCGTCAAAGTAGCTTTGAGTTCTGAATACTTGCTTATGTCTAAGCCCACAGTAACCCGGTTTGATACCAATTTTCATGTGACAAAATAAAGATGTAAACATGGAGGATACAAAGGAAAGAAAGAAATAATTTTTGAAGGCAATAATTATTATAGCAGCCTCTAATGGTCTACATATATATAGCTGTATCAGTAGTCTTGGGGAAAGAAAACAACCCCAGGCAGGTTACATACTTGTTTCAGGAAAATGGTACTTATCTACCTCAGAAGACTTATGAATATGAAATATTTACTATATTAGAAAGTGAAAAGGAAATTAACAGTACGAGGTTTTAAGGATCTATTTTAAGATGCCTAGTAAAATTGCCTAGTGTCTGGCTATTAAGTAAAATAACCAAAAGAACTGTATTTGGTTACAGTAATTCAGTATTTTTTGTGCATTAGTAATAATTCCTGTTGATCCTAGATGTTTCCAATGGCTTCAGTAATATGGGGCTTTTGTGCATGGTCTTTGACTTAATCTTACTGATCTGTATAGGATTTGTTAAAATCTGATATTTTAAGAAATAGGGGAGCAACCCCTCTGATGAACTCACTCGAGAGATTCCCTTAAGTGGTTTTCCATTCTTAAAATGTACCGTTATTCCCTATGGTATCTTGTCAGTGTCAGGAAGTCAGGGGGTTGATGACATACGATTACTCCCATAGTTCATAAGCAAATATTTTGCATATTATGTCTGACTTCTGGCCTTTTCTGAAATGTCAGTTCTTACTTGATTTGTTCTGTCCTGCTTCTATAGATTTTTTCATATTGTTTCTCAGAGTCTTGATAGTAGTTATATTTGCTGCAGAAAATTTGATACAATGTGATGTTGCAAGCTACAACCTGCTGAAAGAAGAGGAAAATTAAAGAAAAAAAAAGGCATTAGAACAGAGTGTCAGGAATACTAGTTGATGGGGAAAAAGGGTGGGAAAATGTGACCGTGTCAGGCTGATTCCAACAGGGTAGTTTTAAGGATGAAGAGTATTTGTTATAGAAGTATGAGCAGAGTCTGACTGTCCAAGCTGTCTCTCCAGCCCTCTTCAGTTTGCTGAAGCCTTTTTATTTGTGAAAAATAGCCTAGGACTCATCCTCATGACAGAAAATTCTTTTCTGCACATTGAACTGGGGAATGTTGAAGTGGTTCTGGCAGCTACTGAGAGAGTTGTATAAGGATCCAGCTTTCAAATTAGTGCCTGGCACTCAAACTAAAAAGCAGCATAAGAAATGCACCTCCAACAAACTGGATAGCACTGTGTTGTATTTTTTTTCTTTCAAATATTTGAGGTCTAGTACTGTAGTAATTCTTAATATTTTTTTTAATGTGATTCTGTTGTTCTGGTAGTAAATGTGTTTGGAAAAAAGCAGTCAAGGAGAGTTTGTTGTAATTGGTGGTAGGGAGAGGGGAGACTCATTTACCAGAAATACTGCTATGTTCCAAACTGAAAGAATGCTACTGTTGTAATAGTTTATTGAGGATGACAAGGCTCTGGATCACATTTCTTAATTTTGAAATCAAGTATTCCTCTCCCTGGAGAGAGAATATTTAGCGGTGTATGTCAGTGTGGCAACCTTGTACATTTGTAACCCTGTCTTATGTCAAAAAGTGAGTGTTGTTTCTTGTTGCAGACGTGTACCATAAGTTTCAAGAAGCAGTAGAAAGTCTAAGATCTTGATTTCTATTGATCAGCTAATGACAGAAATTATTTTATGTCTAAGCAGTCTCCACTTTTCATGTGATGTCAGACAGGTGTGCTTATGTGCTTTTCCTTTTTGAACAAGCAGTCTATTCTGAGTCTTGCATCTTTTCTTCAGCAATCTATCTCTGAAGCTGTATATACAGAAGAAAAAAAAAATCTATCCATTTTCTAGGGAGTGTTTATTAGGACCTGTTTGGTTATAATACTAGTGGTTTGCAGTCAATATTATTTAACATGAATTTTTCCTTTATAAAGCATGTTTTCATATGACCAGCCACTTTTTGTGCTCTCAGAGCAAACTGTTCTATTTGAGAATAATTAATGTGGTACAAGTATATAATCATGTAGTATATGTTATTTTGTGAGATGCAAAACAACTGGGTTTTGTTCTAGATCTTTAGAAGAGTCTTAACCGAGTATCTGTCATAACTTCAGTTTTGGTGAACACACTACAAAGCCTTAGTTCTTCAATTGTCTCAAAAAATCTTCATCCTTTTTTATGTAGATTTCCGTTGTTATCTAGAGAGCTCTCAGGCTGCTTCTGTAGGGCAAGCAAAATACAAATTTCTGTCAGACTCACCTCTGCAAGGAATGAATCTCTTTATTTTGGGCCACAGTGCTGTCAGATATTTCTGATCCTTTTTAGAATTGTTCCTCATCTGTAGTTATGCTCTTCTACAGATTGCAATCATCTGATTACCTCATAGCACATTGAAAGTGATTATATGCAGTTTTTTTAGAAACAGAATACCATCCAAATGGTAAAAAAAGACAAAAGGACAATGTTGAGTTTTAAGCCCTAAAACTAATGTTGTGACCCAGTTATAGCACCTGACAAATCTTGCTGGCATCTCAGATATTAGCCATCCATCATTCCCTACAATTTCTTCTAATTTATTTGTTGCTAGTACAAAATGTTCCATCCTTAATTTTTATATTCAGAATCCCAACAACTTCAGCTGCGATGAATCAATCCTTTAACTCAGCCATGTAGCAAAACCATACACATACCACATGGTTGCTCTCACCAACAATCTCTACTGACTGCAGTCCTAACTTGCTAATTTTAAAAATACTGCTTGATGCAATGTTACCTCGTTACTCAGTTACTTGGCCGTTGAGATTCTTGGGTATAAATAAGGTGTAGATACCTCCAGAAGCTGGGAAGACTTCAGTTCTATCAGCAGTTCTCTTCTGTTTGTCTTTTTGGGTTTGTAGTACTTGGTTGTGTGTAATGTTTTGCATATTTAAGAATGTGTGGATCAGTAGCTTACCATGAATATATCTTGATTGCCACAGGAATTGTGAAAGGAATACACTTTTTAAACAGCATATCAGGAGTGCTGTCTTGATTTTAGAACTTGATCCTCATCAGCAAGGTGTTTCCCAGAAGACAATAAAAGATGTTTCAGGAGAATCAGAGATGAGGACAATTCTCTTCATGTCTTTAAATGAACTGATTTACAGTATGCTGTAGGATTTGGAGGGGAGGCAAAAGGCATCATAGTAAACAGGTCAGTCATAATTAAATATTGAGAAATAAAATGTGGGCACGAATAAGAAGCACAGTTCTTCATCCCTCAAAATAAAAGCTACATAATTAAATCCAATTATTTATGCTAGGAGGGGAGGATAGGATTAAATTTCTGATTGGTACCAGAAATGCAAAATCATAGTAATTAGATTCATGTTCTCAATATTAAAATCTGATTGTTATTCTCTGATAACATTAGCATTCTCATATGCTTAACAGTGCTTCAGTAAGGTTAATTTTCTAGCATAAGACTACCCTATATATCAGCTTTCCAAAGCTGTAACGGATTAATTATATTTTAGTCATGCAGTAGTCCATACTTGTGTGGTCTAATGAAAGACATCTTCACTACTAATCCAGACAGGTAATTAATAATAATATTGACACAAGAAAATAAATTATTCTTTGAACTGTATACACAGAAGGGGTTGCACATAGGGGGTGGAGGAAACAAGTGCTTAATGGGCAGCTGCCACTGATGGATTGACTGAGGCAGTGATGGTGCCTCTGCCAGAGGGAAGCTCTTGACCCACAAAGTGAGAGCAAGGCTGCTGCTCTCTGGATTTTAGAAATGGAAAAGATGAGTCTTCAGTATATAGAAAGGCAATGGGGTTGTCAGCAGTCTGATGCTACATACTGGGAATCTTGTAGTTCTTGGTGAGTTAGATCAGTGTTTGCAAAGCCATATATTACATATATAACGATGGTGTATCCTGTCAGGAGCTGACTAATTACTTGCTGTGAGGATCTGCTATGTGGATGGATCACCTCTGGCTTTTCAGCTGCTTGTGCTGCTGTAAATCTGTTCTAAAATAACAGACTGTGCTGGGATCCCTACAAAATACCTGTCTTTGTTCTACTGGTGATGTCCATCATTTGATTGGTCAAACTAGGCATGCTATTTTATAACCCAGGTGTGTCCAAGTGGCCAAGAAGGCCAATGGCATTCTGGCCTGTATCAGCAATAGTGTGGCCAGCAGGACCAGGGCAGTGATTGTCACCCTGAACTCTGCACTGGTGGGGCCACACCTCAAAGCCTGTGCCCAGCTCTGGGCCTCTCACTGCAAGAAGGACCTTGAAGGGCTGGAGCAAATCCAGAGAAGAAAATCGGAGCTGGAGAAGGGTCTGGAGCACAAGTCCTGTGAGGAACAACTGGGGTTGTTTAGCCTGGAAAAAAGAAGGCTGAGGGGAGACCTCTGTTGCTCTCTGCAGCTACCTGAAAGGAAGTCAGCATCTTTTCCCCAGGTAACAAGTGGCAGGACAGGAGGAAATGACCTCAAATTGTGCCAGGAGAGGCTTAGACTAGATATTTGGATAAATTTCACTGAAAAGGTGGTCAAGCATCAGAACAGGCTATGCAAGGGAGTATTTGACACCATCCTTGGAGGTATTTAAAAGATGTGTAGATATTGCACTTAGGGGCATTGTCTAATGGTGGCCTTGGCAGTGCTGCATTCACAGTTAAACTCTGTGATCTTAGAGTTTTTTTCCAACCTAAACAGTTCTGTGTTTCTATCATTCTTATTATTCTCTTGTTGCCTTTTTGTTTTATCTGTAAACTGCACAGATTATCGTGCACTTTGTGTGGCAGTGACTAATGCTTGCTGGTGTTTCTAGAGCTGAGTCTCAGTGAAACTCTACCTATAGATTGATTTCTTTTGCATCTATTTTGCTTCCTTTCTCTGCTTTTAGAACACATGGAAGAGTAGAAATGTATAACAAGGTTGATATTCAGAAAAGTAAATGTAATCTCTGTTTCACTTAGCAAAGCCTTTAAACATAATGCAATCTCTTGGACAGTCCTCTAATCTGACTCTAATCTATCAAAGGGCAGAAGGCCACATACCTTGATACACATTCTTTTTGAGAAATGCCACATAATTTCCAGTATTTTGTATGAGACTGTGAGCAGTGGAATACTGCAGTAAACTGCTTCAGGTTTTGTTTAAGAATAATTGAATTATTTATGTATTATTTGCTAGGTAACATATCATTTTCTGTGTCTAGCAGCTCCCTGATTCTCCTGCACAGATAATGAAAATATTTCTCCTTTCTCTGCATTTCCTAAGTATTTCAGAGTTTCAGGAAAACAAAAAGCTGGAGGATCAAGAAACTTGTAAATTAGTTTAGTTCTCATCAGTAATGTATTCTGCAGGGCATTAGTATTTTCTTTTCTAGTCATAAAGATTCTGTTGCTATTCCTCTGTTAAAGCTGGGTTTTTTTCCTGAATTCATAGGCTTCCCTTTTTCCTTGCAGGGTTCTTTTTATTGTTTTATTGTCTAGATTTTTCTGTGTCTCCTACATTGTATTTTAAACTCCTAAAGCAAATGGTTGCCATTTTGTATTGTTTCCAACTGTTTTAAACCTTTCTGTTCTCAGGAGGAATTCACTGCCGTGCTTTGGTCTCTCTGCTTTCCACAGTCAGTGTAAGACAATACTCCCAGCGGCCCCGCTTGTAGGTAGTGTGAAATGAAAAACTGGCAAGTAGTGCTCTGTTGGGATGCAGTTATTACACTTTGGATCCCAGATGATTAATGAAATTTGAGTCTAGAAATGAGTATTATCATAATCGGATCTCTCTTGTATACTTGTATGCAGTATACCTGTGGTTTTTCAGAAGTCGTGCTCTCAGCAGAACTAGTGCAGCTAGAATGTATTTCCTCTCACCCTGCACTGAAAATGTCAGTTAAAGACTAAAAGACTTGCTGTGTAACCAGACCTCTACAGAAGAGAACAAAACTTGTCTGAAGACTTAATTTCTGACTGCGTGTGTCCTCATTATCATCCAGAGCAGTGATTAATTTTTCTAAGAGTTTAGAGAGAGAATAATGCCAGTATGATTTCTAGTAGTTGTGTAATTAATATGGTGTTGTATTACATTTTTTGACTGCATAACTTTGTATGCTCTTGTTTAAAGTTCTTGTGTAGCTGGCATTTTTCCTATATGTTTGTTTAATTTCAGCCTATTGATTTCTCTAAGAAAGGTTTTCCTGTCTGAAAATCAGGAGAGGACAATGTTTATCTTCTTGTGCTAAACCCATGTTGCATAAATTTTTTATATGTGGCTTCTCTGACTTTTGTAATGCTGAAGTCTCTGCAGGGTTTCTAAAGCTCTCATCATTTTCTTTCTCTTCTTTTTAAAGCTACCAAGAGATAAAACAAAGAATAATTGCTGTCATAATTACTGAAATTGTTTACACAGCTATACTATTTGTCAAATTTCATTCTGCTTAAAAATGGTTCTTTATAGATCCAATTCACCAAGCATCAATAAAGAATAAGGACAATTAAAATTGAATTTTAATGCAAATGTGGCCTTTTCCCTGTTCTGCATGAACGCACATTTATCAGGCTCATAAACCTTCCTGTTGACAGCATACCATTGAAATAACCAAGAAACAGCCATACTGTTATTGTTTCATGAACCTTTGATATCAAGATTCATTTCCCTCCAGAAAAAGATTGCAAAAGGTCAGTAACATGTCATAGAAGTCTGTTCCAAAACAGCTTGGGGACATATTTTCCTAAATTTGCAAAGTCCGCAACATTGATGGGCCAGATCTGGGCAGTGAACAGATCTTGTTTGAACAAGCATTTTACATAAAAGTGATCCAATCCTTTATTCACATATTCCATTATTATTGAAAAGTTGTGATTATGGAATCACAAAGTGGTTGGGGTTGGAAGGGACCTCTCAAGATACCTCATTAAGTGCTGTGGCTGAGCTTTGATACTTGTATTGCTTTTATAAATTAATTAAATCTATACCAACCACTTAAAAAAGGACTGAATGAAAATTAAGTTTTCTGGGGTTTTTTTTAGGACTACACTTTTAAATAATATTCTTTGCAACTGAAAAAATTTTTGGATCAACTCCACTGACTAAGAATATTAAAATATATTTTTAAATTCTGTAATGGGGAAATGTAGTTGTTTAAATTTTAAGCCACATTGTATAGACTTACACTTAAAAGGTGAATGTTTATTTATGTACAGTACGTGCCCTAAAATGAGGCCTCTGAAAGGCAAATTATGAGTTACAAGACTCATTCAATTTTGGGAAAATTTGGTCATGTTCTCACAATGAGATGTAATAACAACTTCTATGAATTCTGAAATCATAAGTGGCATTTAATGCATTGATGTGCTAAATGCGTAGCAAAAATTGGACAAGTATCAGTCTTGCTGAAACCAAGCAATTCTGTAATGTGCAGGGAGAATCGAGGTGAGAATGAGCAGGACAGTTTGTGACTGTGCAGCTGTTGAGTTCCCAGAACAAGCCTCCAGCTCTGGATCAGAAACACACACTATGCAAGCTGAGGCAGAAGCGATAAGAAATTGAATGATACTTTAACCTTTCTAAAGTATGGATTTATTTTTATAAAAGCTTTACTCCTTCATGAGAGTCATGAAAATTGTTTCACTCTTTTTCCTTTTCTGTGTTATCAGGTAGAGCTGGTAGTGATCAGTACTGACCTCTTACAATTCAGTACTAAAATACAATACCATAGCAGTGATTTTAGAGATTTCATTGTCGGGAGATTAGACTCCTTACCATCCAGCAGCCAAATTCAGAGGGGAATTAAATGGTCTCCCATACTTAGAGCTAAACCTGCTCACTACATACAATGTTGCATTTGGATTTTGTAATTGTGGTTAAACTACGTGATTAAAAGCAAGAAACACTTGACATCATGAGCATTTTATTACATTTAATGAACATTTTCTATTGTGTTATTTCTGTGCAGTTAAGCGTAGGTGTGTTTTGGTTAGAAGAACAAACATCTGAGTTGGTTGTATATAGATAAGATGTGTGATCCCCCTAGCAATAACAATAACCATGTAAAAAATATTAGCTTCATTCCAGTAATGATACCACTTAATAGATTTTCATTGCAAGCATCATCATCATATTTTTACAGAAAATTTTGAACTGCTGTCATCTGAAACAAAGTGTCCACGTTGACCTGTTTGCCCACAAGATGTGGGTGCTAAGCAGTAAGACTTGAGCTATGCAATGTGTACGTATTACAAGTGAGCCTCATAGTTGATTTTGGAAGGGCAGAGATCATTCAAAATTCTGAATGTGTTGGGCATGCACAATCATGACTCTTAGCATTTTTCTGCAATGATACACTTTACAAAATCACAAGTACTAAAGAGAGACTCTCCTTAGAGCTTCAAATAGTATATTTATGCACACACTGAAGCCAGAGAAGGAAGGAGAAAACACTGTGTCCCTAAATTTTTCCTGGTAAAATAAAAGCTACCTTTTTCAGTTGTTTCATAAGGTAGTTATTGCTGCGGACAGAGTGAATGAGAATGTATCTACATTTGGGAATTACAGACATGGGCCCATTTAATTTGTTTCTATACCTAAACAACGAAATTACAAAATTATTTCCCTACTTTTAGGAAGAACTTGTACGATTTCCCTTCACTTTTGACAGTTGTTTCATTTAGAATAGAAATTCCTCAGATCAACTTCCTATTATATTCCTCTTTTGCTTTGTAAACCCTTTGTTGAGAGTTAACAGCATTAAATTCTACTGCTGAGAAAATATGATGGAGGATAAAGGGATCATTTGATCTCACAAGATGAAAAGCATTTGTGAGTTCAGAAGTCTTCTATGTGTTTTGAACACCAAAATGTCACCCTATTACAACATGATATGTAATTTAGCCAATTGGGAAGAAAAATCTGTAACTTTATTACATAGCTATTGGAGCAATAGATTTTTTCAAGGGATTCCTGTGGGTTTGAATGGGATTTTTGTAATGACAAGCTCCACCTCTGTAAGTGAAGGTAACATAATAAAGCCCCCAAGCACTCAGGTCAGGCAAATTTTACTTTTTACATGCGAACCCCCTCCAAAAAAGAAACCCACAATGTAAGGATACACAAGTAAAGTGATGTAGGAAGAAGGTTGTTTTCTTTTAATCAGTAGATATACAGACAATAAAAATATGTTGAAAAACAGCATCAGGAAAAAATTCACATGGTTAACTTCATTTAGGTTTTGTGGAGATCATGGAGGCTGAAAGCCAGGGTAGCCTATAAGGGCTGGGTGTGCTGCTTAGTAGTGATAAAGTGATCATTATTGGCAGATTAGAATATTTTATGAAGACAGCCTGTGATGTCCTGATGAGGACATGTAAACTCTTCATGTTAGTTTCATACTATTTCATACTAACTTTCACTGATGACATGTGCCATAATTTGCTTGATGCTTTTTTTATAGGCTTTAGTAAAGATTCCAAATGGAATTGCTAATGCATCTTTGTTGTTCAGTAATATAAATGAAAACACTAGTTATATCAATATTGCCAGTTGTAGTTATTGTTCCCAGAGTCCTATTCATTTGCATCCTCCTGAATCCCAGTTACTAAACTAATAGATTTGCTACCAGGGGACATTAATTAGGGGTGGCACTACTTTAGTTCTGTACACATTCCTATTCAGTCATCTTTATTGTAACTTGATTACTTTTCATTCGATTCTAAAAACTGCATTACAGCGAATTACCATAGCATAGCTTCTGACATCATTTTCTCAAAAATTAAAATACTTGTTATCGGTATAGTTGGGTTAATTTAAATCCTTAATCATGCTGGATTTCATTATTCTCTGGAGGAATGCTTCAGGAATTACTAACAGCCCAGGCCTACTGGGCTGTCATCATTAAGTAGGGGTTACCTGTGCTTTGAATAATATAGAAAGAACTGTATTATCATGTTGGGGGAACCAGATGTCATTTCTTTTAATTATGGAAAATATTTTAAAAAGTATTTTACTTAGTTTGCAAGTTTCTACTTAGTAGTGTACCTGGCATAGGAATAATTGCTGTAATGTGTAATGATTTGATTATTTGTACACCTTAATTTGATCAGCTCTGAGCTTGATGCAGCATTGATTTTTAATTATTGTACTGACAGCAAAGATAGAGGCATATAGCACTTTCCAGTCAATGCATTCCATATCTGTTGAAGTTTTTACACCTAATAAAACCTTTAGTAGGTAGAATTTTACTTCAGACTGTGACAGTAACTAAGCTGTTAACAGAAGTGTTACACACCAGCCCAGAGTGCTCAGGTGGATGTCCCTGTGCTGTTGCACAGCACAGACCAATGGGACCTTGCTGAACCCCACTGCCTTTCACAGTCAATTTCAGCCAGGTACATTTGGAACATTTTAGGGCAGATTAATATTGCTTGCATAGTGATTGGTTCTACAGGTGGATTATCCTATACATAACCTGGTAGCTAAGCCACTTTCTCTAAGGTAAAATATAGTTCTGAGCTCTTTGCCTGGATCATTATCTAGTCATCTTTATGTTCTTCTTCAAAGTGTTCTGAGACAGGCAAGCACCTGTTATAAGCATGGTGAACATACTCATGAAATGTAGTGAAATCTAACTTTGATTCAGTATTAAATTTTTTCAGGCCACAGTGGTTAGTTTTATCTGCCCTGGATCTATAAATATTTCTCCTATATTTAGACTACATACCTTTCTGTTCAATGCAGGTGGAAAATGTGGCAGTTTGCAGAGTAATGCAAAATGCCATACTCATCAGCAAATCACTTCAGAAAAATATGAGCCACAACTCACCAAATATCAACTCTTCTTCTATATTTTAGTGCTGCGGAGGCCTCTTCAATATTGTTTAAATTGAAGCAGGCACGTGCTTTTAAATAAAAAGCTCCCTGTCATCCCATTTGACCGTGGTTTGGCTTGCATCATTAAATGTTCCTGAATGAATCAGCTTACATTTGAAGCCTGGTTCTCTGCAAAGCCATCACAGACTCAGAGAATGGTGGTGTTTGGGAGGGACCTCTGGAGATTATCTTGTCCAAAATGATGCAGAGTTACAACTAGAGTAAGTTGCCTAAGACCGTCAGACAGCTTTGAATTATCTCCAAGATGGTGACTCCAAATAGCTAATCATTGTGGGCTAAAACTGGAGAACAGAAGGCAACAAAATAGAAGTATATAAAGGAAAGAGTTTCAATAAGCCAATTCTATGGCAAAAATAGTCTCATAATTATAAAGTGAGATTGAGCCCTATGTTTATGTCATTAACAAAGATTCTAATTAACAATGGTCCTAGTCTGGAGAGACATCAGTTACCATTGGTGTCCATCGTGGCTCTGCACTGTTGACCACTACTCTGTGGATGCAACCTTCCAACCAACTCCTTATCCACCTAACAGCCCACCTATCAAATTCTTCTCTCTCAAGTTTAGAGAGAAGGATGGTAGGGGCTACAGATGGCTTTACAGAACTTCATATCAATGCCATCTGTAACCCTTCCCTTGTCTACTGTTGGAGTCACACCAGCCCAGAAGACCACTGAGTTGGTCAGGCAGGACTTGCCCTTGGTGAAGCCATGTGGGCTGACTGAAATCAACTTATTTTCAAGATGAGCAAAATGATTCTTCAGATCATAGTCAGCTATAATGGATTATTTGATAATGTTTTATGTATCATTTCAACAGTTCTTTTTCTCTGTCATAACAGTTTTCAGACATCTTCTCATCAGATGTCTAATTAGAAGAATTATGATTTTATTTTTTCTTACAGTAAAATTAAAAGTAATTCAGATCCACTACCTCTCACTACTCACAATTCTGATAACTTCTGTGTACTTGAGCAATAGTTTCAGACCTTCTGGTTATGAAATGCTTCTGAATTTCAATACCAAACCAATGGTTTTACAGTGAGCTTTTCTATTTGAAAGATGTATCCATGATGTCGTAAAGAATTTAGCTATTTTGTAGACAAAGTTTTAATATTTTTTAATTTATTTTTGAAAGATGGGTACAAACATCATCTGATGCTCTAGTTTCTATTCTGATTTCAGCAGAGGTAGGCCAGGGAGCAGAACTATGACTATTCTCTTAAGTGTTTAGCAAAGCAGTCTTTTTCACTTCCAATATGGGATTATGTGCTATACATATATAGGCATTAAGGCCCTTCCCAGAAGCAATGGGGAACCAGGAAGGAAATTCATACCCAGACACCAGAAGCTTTTGGTTAATGAGGCTCTGAACAAAGATCATCTCTCACTTTTCTTTAAGCTTTGGCGCAGTCATAATGTTCTTGAGGTTTTCTTTCATTGCTACTTTTCATGTCTTCAATTTAGATAAAGGCATAATTTGGAAAGAAATAATTTGAAAGTAATTTTCTTTTAGCAATATTATTCTCACTCATTTTTTATGTACTCTTTGTAGTTTTCTGTCCTCTGTTAATAATTTTTTTCACACAACCAGTAAAGCATGCAGTAAATCTCTAATTGTTCTTTTTTTTTGTCTTTCTTTTGTGAAAAATCACAGAATTTTAGAGGTCTGTGTTTCATTGCTTTTCCATTCTTCTGCTTGCTATCTAAAACACGAATAATGATGGATCTTTCACCACAATGAGTTTTCAGTACCTATTGAACGGTCTTCCATTTTTCAATGTTCACAGCATCATCTTTCTGCCAGGCATGACACAATTCTTAGCAGGAGATATACACATAGATTCCTGAATCAGAAAACTGTGCTGTATGTATGACCGATGTGTTGTTCAGTGGTAAAAGAAATACTCTCTATATATTCTAATGGCAGAATCACCTCCTATTTCTGCCCCAAATGTGGTCTCTCTCTTGAATATATACCTTTTTTTTTTGAGAGGGAAAATGCAGTATGTGTGGGGCAGTTTAAGTAATCTCTGTGATAACATGAGTACGTATTCATCCCTTGATGCATAAGGGCAATGCTTCCTCTTCCTTCTTCAAATTTCTTCTGTAAGATGGCAGTATATTCTTTAAGCACTGATGTCCCAAGGTGAAACTTCCATCTCCTATCACTGTTTGTGTTGGGTGGAAATTGAGTTGGTAGGTTTGGTTTGACCCATCTATGTCAATAAATGATGTTCTGATCCTCTTAATCAGGGATCTGCAAAACATTGGGTAAACACCCCATTCCTATATGAGTGAGCATTCCCATATGCAAAATATTATTTCCAATTTTTATCTTTTTGGAAAAATCTATCTACTGTTTTGTGAGGCCAATGAAGAACAAAAATGCTGTTTATTACTGTGTCCTATTTGGCTTGCTTTTTTTTTTTGTTTTTTTTTTTTCTTTTTTTTTTTTTTTTTTTTTTTTTGTATGTAAACTGCACTTTTTAGCATGTCTTTTAAACATATTGATCATATGAGCAAAAAGTTCCCTTTAAACTTTTGAAGAACAAGAACTGAATGGGATGTAGACACAACTTTGCTTTCATTTATTTGAACAAAAGGATGTGGAAAAGTTGATGTATGCTATTTCTAAAAAGCACATTGAGATTATAGTCTGCAATGGTCATTCAATGTAAAGCTGCTTATGTGTTTCAGGGAAGTTTATCAAAGTAACTTTAGCTGCCCCTTAACTATATATCTGAATGAAAAAATCTACAATATAGATTTTAAAGGATATATTGCACTGAGACAAAAGTCCTTTGAGAGGTACTGTGTCAAATTGTTTTAATCTTAAGCAGTAGTCTGAAAATAACCGTATGGGCTACAATTCTGAATAAAATGGGGGAAGCATTGTCAGCATTGTAAACTTAATAAGGTGGGTGATGTGGATCAATTTGTTACGTCCTTGACTTTCTGCTTCTATTAGAATTCTGGAAGATCATTAGTCACCTCTGGGATGTATTTGATTAATAGGCTTGGTTAAACAAAAGAAGTGAGGTCAAGCGTGATCTGAAATCATGAAAAATGTGTATCCCAGTGGGCTTTTCACTTTCCAAATTACGAGTGAGGGAAAGTGCCTTTTCTCTTTTGATTCTGATTAATTTAATTGGCTTTTATCATAATGATAGCCTGCAAGGGCTTAGTTTTGCCTGTTTAATGCTATACTGCACTGTTTAAAAGTAGTATGTTATTTGTACTATTTGTATGCATGTTAAGGAATCATAAACTTAAATGACAGTTCTAAGAATCTAGTGTACAATACAGGTTCTTTAACCTAGAATAAGGCAGGGAAGTGCACATCTTTTTGATGACCTTTTTTTCCTCTGAAGATGATGGTGTAGACTTTATTTTGTATATGCATCATTTCAGGCAGAAAATAATCCAGCCAATTCACATGCCATTATCTATGTGCATACATTTATTATGTGGCACAGAAGAAGCTATTGGCTGGTTTTTACAAATGGTGATGTTATGGTGGTTTAGAAAGAGTGGAAATAAAAACATATTTTAACTGTTTACAATCTCCATATTTTTCTACCCCCCTTGCTCTTCAGTCCTTTCTTTTCCAAAATTTGTCAAACAGCTCATTCATTTCAAGCGATGATGTAAAGCAGAAATTATAAAGACATATGTAATAATATAGGTTGCTTATCAGCAGCTCTTTTTTTTTGTTGCTCTTATTTTCTTTCTCAGGTCCATTGGTTTGTGCAGACTAAGTATGTTTTATAGCTTAAAGATGCTGTTTCTGTCTACTTAGTTCCCCATGAAATGAAAGCAATGAGTTTCATTGTCTTTATTTCTGTTCAATTCACAATTAGTTTTATGATCTATATAGAGCATGTCTGTGTCTTATAAATCCAATCCATAACTCTCACTTTTCTGATGGTGGCAGAGTCCCTGGAGATAGAATATGACTTAATTTTCTTATTATAACATCCTTTTCATCTTCTAAATTATTGCTATCCTAAAAAAAGCTGCCAACACATGTAGCAGGTTTGCAGTAGCCAGATCTTAATCTGGAACTTTGGTATCATTCTCTTTAAATAATAATGAGTCATTTTCTGCTTATTAGGTTCCAAAGGCGTAATTTTGTCTTGTAAAAGACCTAGTTTTGTCTTTTTTATGCAATTGTTATTTACAAAATTTTGAGTTGCATCAAACACTTTACCCGTAAAGTAAAGCTTAATTTGGTTTTCATCTTTTCAGAGCTTATATTACTCAGTCAGCATGTGCTTGCTTGTATCTTAAAGATATTTACCAAATTCTTTAATAAAAAATCACTGAGTTAATTTTTCTGCATTTGTCTTGGTTGCCCCCAAACAAATTAGTTTATTTTTCATTAACAAATGAAATTCAGTGTAATTATATGTGTATACCACAACAGTTTCCTTTATTGATAGACTTCACAAAATCTTCCATTTCCAACTCCAGCTGTTGCTTATGAAACAAAACCAGCAATGTATTTTCTCTTAAATACAGTCACATCAGTAAAGGAAGATGTGCAAGAAACTATTTGAAGCTGAGTGTAGGGATTTTATTCAGTCAATACAGGATTGCCCAGAGTTGTTTAGTTATTATGGACATATTGACAAATACTATGGACGTATTATGGACACTGACATGTGCAGACATTGAGTTATTGTACAGTCAGATTTACAAAAACAGAATGTAGACTGAGTGCCTCCAAAGGGAAGACCCTAAATATAGTCATGAACTGCCATCAGGTCTTAATGAAATGGATATGAGAAATCTTTGTTTTTTAGCTGAATTGTATTACTGACTTACATTTAGATACTAATAATTTAGTATATAAATTACTATATATTTAAGTGACCATCACTTCTAGTATTTTTCTTGGGTTTATACGTGGGGAATCAGATGAGGCAAAATCCCAGTGAAGGAAAACCTCCCATTCATTTGGCAAAAGGGATGTTTTCCCACTGCCACCTCAGAGAAAAGAGCATTTAAATTTATTTCTGGAAGAATAATGTTACAGGAGAAGAAATGGTAGGTTTTTCATTGACACTTTTAAAAAAAATATATATAACACTGGTTTTCAGACTTTTGCTGCAGCAGATGGGTAATGGTTCATTGGCCCAAGTATTGCCCAAATTCCTTTTACAGATTCTTCTGGGATCCTTCATGGCTAACCATTGACTTTATCATCAGCAAACTAATGTCATCGTGCATTTTAGCCCTTGGTTTTCAGGTTATTTTTTAATATATTAAATGGTATAGGTTCTAGGATACACTATGGCAAAACTTCATTGGCAATCTCCTGTGAGACATAAGGTTTTTATTTTGCCCTCAACAGGGTTTATTTCAGTCACAGCATGCTTATTCTTGTCAGGTTTTTCATCTTAGACTGTGGCTTACTAAATTCCTCAAAAACATTGTGGGAGTCCAAGTGGACTATATTAGCTCAGTGCAAAGAAGTCTGAAATTCTGGCAGGGCAGGATTTCCTTTTGCTGGAGTCATGCTTTTTCTGTATTTGTCCTGGTGAGGTGTCCTTCAGCTATATATTCTCATAATTTGTTACTGAAGCCTGTAATTCCCAAGGTGTTCTTTGAAGTCTTCTCTGCAAATTTGTAGCTGAATAAGAGAGTTTGAAGATGGACAGAGTTTTAAAGCCTTTTTTTTCCACAAAGTAGGCAGCTTTCATAACTTTTCTTACAAGCAGAGCTAGTAGTGGTGTAGTTGTGCTGGTCTGAGGCTTTAGTGGGGTAAAAAACAGGTCTTTTCAATAAAATAAAACTGAATAAATCCTTGAACATCTCCTTTTATGATGACCTGTGTGTAAGCATTTATTAGCCTTGCTGCAGACTCTATGTGTAATCGTATACACACACACTCATATATAAAGGTATGCATGTATATTACATAATTGTATGTGGAGTATAAGTGTATATTATATAGCATGTAACCATACCTACATAAAAGGATATATTTGTGGCTGTGCATTTACATTTGAATGTGTGTGTTTATTTAAACTTGTAGCACAGTAGGTTTTCTTGCCATGTAATAGACAAAAAAAACAATTTTTTATTATTGGTTTTGGAACACTGACCCATGCAAGTAAAAAGGCTAAATCTGAGACCTTTTGAGACCCTGGAAATTAGGGACCACAGAAAAAAAAATCTGCCACACCAGAGAGCTAAATTTGGTTTAATGTCTTACTTGTGCTATTTCTTCCTATGTGTCTTTTCTCCTTACTGCTGATATGGAATGCACTGCCTCTGATTGTTAAATTCTTTTTATCACTTTATTGCCAAGTGAAGGTCAAGTCATAGATAGAGAATTACCATAATAACTCTTTGTAGTACCTAATTAGGAAGCACATTGCTTCTGTTATCCACACGTTCATCATCTACTCTGTGAAAACTGCAACAGCTCTCTCTACTCAGTTTTGGATGCTATATAATAATAATGTTAATCTAATGTTGGAAAAATAAGGAAACTACTACCTACATCTATACAGAGAGATATAGATAAATATAACTTTTAAAGCCTTTAAGCAACTTTTAATACCACAGCATTGAGTTTCTCTTTCTTTTTATTTCCTTAATCCCTATCTTGTAATTACAGGGAGATTTGTAGGAATTATAAAACACATTATTTATTTTTTCTTTATTTTTAAGGAAACAATATGGAGTAAATGCTATTGTGAATGCTATCCACGTCAAACTGATAAACTTTGTTTTTAAAGAGATTTTAATTCATATCACCATGCGTTCTTTTTCTCCTAACAATCTAGTGTCTTTGCAGACACATTTCTCTCACTTTTTATTATCTATAGATTAACCTTGGAGAAAATATGAAATGAGAGAGGAAAAAAACCAGGGGACAGGCGAAAAAGGCATCATTGATTTCCTTTCTATTTCTAAAATATCAAATTTCTCTAGTCTTAAGGTATTCATCAAAATCTTTCTGTAATACCAAACAAAGAAATTAATAGAATGTAACTGAGAAATCTCACAGTGTTCAGCTGTTGCATATAAGTTCAAAAATTTGACATATGTGTGGAGCCACAGGATTTCAGATATGGTGAAAATGCAGAGGATCATACACTTTACTTTCCTAAGCAGATCTGAATTATCTGTGATTGAAGAAAAAAAAAACATTTAAAAAGTAGATTATTTGAAATTACAGAGAAGAAATCCTGTCAAGTCTTGCAACACATTCCTTTAGTCCACAAGTATTTTTAGAATGATTGAGAGAGGAATTATTTCTGACCATTAAGTAATCATTTTACATACTGAAATGCGAGATTTGATTACCATTGTTAAAATAGTTTTCACAGCTACAAATGTAGCTGGAAGTTAAAATACTGCTGGGCAGTTCTTCCAGTCTGGCAATAAATAGCTTTCTCCACTGTTCTCCCTGAAGTTAACCACTGGCTCCCTTAAAACCTCTTGTTTAGTCTGGGCTGTCCATCATATGGTGCTTTGTTCCTAAATTGTCTCCTGACTAGATTTACATGGAAAATTGTTTCCAGGTGGTTGCAGGGATAGGTGCTTTCCTTGACAGCATATAATAGAAATTAAGCTAGTGGGTTGCATGTGTCTCCTCTGAGCCTGAAGGTTAAAAATCTATTTTAAGGTTTTTATTCCTCTACATGGATGCAGGTACTTTTTAATGTAGAAAGTCCTTGTACTTCAGGTAAAGCCTGTGCAGCTTTATAGCCATTCCACTTGTAATTTAAAACTGGTAATTGAGGTGCTACAATTTAGAGTAAAAAAATTAAATTTTACACTTCAAGTGGATTAAGGTTCAATTTTAATAAGAATATAATTTTTAAGATAAAATTGTGTGACATTTCTGCTGTGTAAGGTGATATGGTCATATATTGATTAAAATCATTTATTGATCATGTATTGATTAAAAAATTCTGACTTGATGCTTGTGCTTAAAGATGTTTATATTGACTTTGTGATTTAAGTCTCTAAGAGTCTTTAGAGAATGGAGGTGCAATCTGCAAACAAAGCAGTTAACTTTGAACACTGTTTCTGGCCTTTTCACTTATCCTAGAAATATAAATAGGAATTTCCCCTCTGCTAGTGTACAGCTTCAATGGGAAATCATATATGTAAAATTCTTTGGTTTATATAGTATTATGAAACTTTAAGATCTTTAGAGAATCTTGTATACACAGAAGAAATACATATTTTTATCCATTTGTAAAAAGAAAGGGGACAGACACAGAAATATGGAAAATTAAAGACAATCAGCATAAATAGAGTCTTCCTCTGTATACCACTGTTAAACATAAGAATTTAAATTGTAGCTGTTTGTGATTTTCTGCATAGTTAGTCTGTACTAACGCATAGCACAAATGATTACTGCTCTTCTTAAGGTCAGAAAACTCCTGTAGTTTGACATCATCAGTTAAATCTCCCTTAATGGTAATGGTTGCTTTTAAAATTATCTGGCCATACTGGGTTATAATGTTATTAGAGCGGTAACTCAAGTTGCAATAACTTAAATATGAAGAATTTTAACATTTTTAATTGAAATATTAATAACTGTAGCACTTCTAATTTGATAAGTTCTAATGAATTTCTTGTTCTAATGTGTCTAAGCTTATAAAGCAAAGAATGCTGGGTCCATTTTTTTTTAATTTATTTTGAAACCTAAATTGCTTCCTTTCATAAATAGACTGGAATAGTGTGAAATATATTGGCAATAATATATAAAAAAAGTATACCATAATTCTTGTACAGTTGTATCTTCAACAGTGTATTCTGTGGCACATTTATGAAGGATTTTCACAATAAGAATGAAGACTATGGACAGTGTATCTTTAGGAGAATATGCTTATAAGACCTCAATCAGTAGGTTTGTGGTTTGATTGAATTTTTATTAAAAGATGCATTCAGCTCACTCACTTCTTCAAGGTGCTTTCATGTATCTGGAATTTTTCCTCCAATGCCTGATGGCTGTGAAACTGAGCTTGTAGTCTTGGAATAGAAAAAATACATACGATTCAGTCCTCTAAAATTCAAAGATATTCATCGTAAAACATGTCAAATTACTTACACAAGGGAATTTTTATTGAAGATGTATTAACAAGAGAGAAGCTTCAGTCATTACAAAAGAGCTTATTTAATTACTGCAGTTTAGCATTTCTTGTGAGGTGAGCCCATGACTGGTATTTAGAGACCTCATTCCACAGTTTCTTATTTTGCAGGAATACTGGCATGTTTCTGTCAGTGTAGCCATCTGGTTTAGAACTTGCACAACCTCACCATCTTTACTGTAGGTATAGTAATTACGAGTCTTTTCCTGGCTGAGTATGTGCCTATTGAGTACACATTGATAAAGGAAAGGTGGGGGTTCAGAGTAAAGTTTCACAGTGTAATTTTATTAAGAATGAATGAGATGTATGCTTTTTGAAACGCAATATTGGAATGGTTCTGAACAGTTTTAAGCTGGCACTGTCCTCATGCTGATTAACCACTCAGACAGTGCTGACATTTATTTCATAAAAATGGAAAACTCTTCAATAAAACATCTTTAGTTTATAAAACAGCAACAGCAATAGAAAACCCCTTATTGTTCCTTTTTACCCAGTTCATTAGATTGCAACTAAATACCTTAGAGGAGATGGTATGAATTTCTGTATGCTTAATCTTATTTTGTAATTTTGCATCTGCAGTTATTAGTGAAAAAGTACAAGAATATAGTACAGCTACTAAATATGTTGCCTATGATGTAGGGAGCACTTATCTAAGTAAGGAGCACTTAGAGTTGTTACTCCTGATTGAACCAGTTGAGAGCAGTTGGGTCGTTGAATGGCAGGTACCCTTTTTAACCAAGCACAAGTTGTTCTTAATGCTACAAGAAAACTGCCTGAAGACGTCTTTTTTTTTCTTTTTCTTTAAAATCCATCCCATTTTAGCCTGCCACTCACATGTGATTAAATTTTGATTTATGACTTAAGACTGTACTATTATGAATCATGAAAGAACATCCATGCACAGCTTTCCCTACAGCAGAATTTTTCTTCTAGAACCCCTACATTTTCTTTTCTCCTTAATTATTCATAATTCCATTAAAAAACAATTCTCCTTCTCACTCTAGGATAATAAGGTGATGTTTCAAAGGGCCAATTCATTAGGTGAAAACAAATATGCCTACTTTTGTTTTCTGGTTATAGCAGATAGTAGAGCTGAACGCTCCTGGCTGTCTCTTCCATAAAGCATTCCCTTTAGATGTCAGACTTATGAGAACCCTGCTTAGTGTGACTGAATTTGTTCTAGACTACTGAAGAGTGAATTAGTAGATAGTGTCTAAGCCCATCCACAGGTGTCCTATCGTTCACATGCTCACTTCAGTTTTAAATTCTGAGAATGAAGCTTCAGCCTAAATATAAAGCAATACTCAGAAATTTTGCAATGCATCATAGTTCAGAATCCAATTTTTGTCATCCTAAGAAGAAACAGCCATGGTCACTGTAAAAGTTTCTAAGTTTCAAAGTTTTCAAGTGTGTTTACAATTACAACCATAATTCATTTCATCAAGAATCATAAAAGTAGACATGATTTATAGAAATCATTAAGCAACAACTCAAATTCTAAGTATTGGAGTCTAAGTGTACGGAGTCAGTATCTGAAGAAGCTGCATTTCCTAAATGATTTGTTGTGAATTATTCACTCTGCTGTCAGCTATCAGTTGTTCCCTAAAACTGAGGGATTATGCCATACTTTGGTATGTCTTCCTTTATCTAATTGCATTTCTTTGCCCTTTCTTACAAAGTATTTTCATTTACCTCTCAATCCTACTGGTTGGTTGCTCCAGTAGCAAGGACTATCAATGACTGTGGTTAGTAATTATGCTGATGTGGGCAGACAATCCATCATAGTGGATTTTGCATGTGGTGCCTGATAATTAATCATGGGGCCATGGTGCAGTAACTACACAGCAGAGCAGAAATTTGTCTTTTAAAGGCCAGTTCAGGGTTGTAATATAAAGAAAAATGAGCCCATAGCTGGTAACTCCTGTTTACCAATCCATCTTCCTATTGTGTCTTTTAAACTTTTCTGTGAGATTTGATGAAATCATCCATGGAAGTGATAATAATAGTAGAAAAAATTGCACATTTAAAGATTCCACTTCTTATACTCTGGGGTGTTATTTTTTATGTTTCCATGAAGTACACAGTAAGAGGAGTTAAACACTTGATAAATTAGAAACTGGATATAGTAGTTTTGGCACCAGATGAAGAGGAAGAAATCTGTGCAAGGTTGGAAGGTGTTGTTGCTATACTGAAGACAGACATAAAGCAGGCCCCATAAGATCAACAGAAAATACCTGAAAATAACATGAGTATTTGTGATCTTGCTTTGGCAGTGCATTTGGAGATAACGGATGGTCTGCCAAGGCATCTCCACTCAGATTCATTGAAAATGTTCTTGCTTTTAAGGATTTGGTATCTTGGCTATAGGTTATTGTATGAAAACCACTAAAAAGCATGAAGTGCTTTTAGGCTTGTTCCTTGAGCTTGCCTGGTACTGGCTATGAATTGGGGTGTTCCCATAGACATTGTAGCCCAGTGTTGCCATAAGGATAGAATCCCTCAACCACACTGTCTGCAGTTGAGGAGAGCAGATTGTACTTATTTGCAGTAATAAAGGTTTGTGGATATTCAGAGCAAAAAAGAAGGGGAAAAAACAGCATTCATTTTTGGCACTTTGACACATCTTATAGCTTCTCCTTGAAAAGTTATTATATCGTTATATTTTGATCTATTTATATAAAAACACAGCCGCGTCTTAGTATTGCTTTTAGACAAAATTTGATGTATGCTAATTATTAAGATGGCATCATTTACAAGGATTGTCTACTCTGCTTCTTAGACAATTTCTAAACAAAGATATTTTGTATCATGTATTTTATTGAATGCAAAGCCCTGTGTTCTTAGTTTCATTATTGTTTAAATCTCCCCTTTAAGTGTCAAAATTCACATAGTGTATATGACCCTTTCTGTCTCTGTTTTGAGTGATAACTGTATTATTCTACTATTTTTTTTATCCTCTCTTTTCTGTTCCACTGAAATATTTTATAATTTCAGGACATTACACTAGAACGTCATATGCTGCTTGGGAAGATTCTTTACCTTTCTGTTACAACTGTTCTCAAGCTATTTTACTCAGAATCTGAGTGCTTGAAATCCATCTTGGTTATTAACAAGATTTCTGTAATACTGATATATACTATATTAAATAGTAATTATTTTGATGAACTAGAACCTTTTCAGAGACATTGTTATGGTGAGAAAATAGTGAATTTTGTCCAGTGGACTCTGGATAAAATTTTGCTGCTGAACTTTTGTGCAGCTGCTGCCTATTGTTGAGCAAGTCAGTTTCCTGTGTTTGTCTCGTAGTCTGTTAAGTGTGGCAAGATCAAGCTCATCTTTGACAATTTTAAAAATTAATTGCTCTTGATTTTGCTGTATTTAGGTACCTTAGGCAAAAATAGAAGAATTATCCATGAAAATTAGTTAGCATAGAAAAGACCCTAATTAAAGATGTGTCATCAAGAGGATGAAAGATTAGAGAAGGTGCTTGTTTTACCCTTTTACCAGAAAAGTAAGAGTCTGTCATATAGCCTGAGATCTTAATCTGATCGAAAGCACTGGTCAGTCAGCAGGAAGATCTGTGAAACAATACAGGAGCAAACAGGGGAAAGCAAAATCAGGATTTGCTCTGATGAGGACACACACATCTGGAATTCATTGTAAAAACGGAATTTTTAATATTGAAAACTTCAGTGAGGCAGATTGTTTTGTCATCATATGTAGTGAGGGTCTGTACATGGAAAAATGGTTATTTTTAGTGATAAGAGCCAAGATGGGTTCATTGTCTTTTTTTTTCCTCTGTCCTAAACTTCACAGAAAGAATTCAAGGATAAGAAGAGATCTCTTCCAGTAGTTTGTTATTCCATTACTTCTCAGTTGCATTTCACAGCTTCTCAACAAACCAGTGTTTTTTACAGTTTACTGCCACTTCTGCCTAAGCTCTTTTATGTCACCCTGTTTCCTGATCTGCTCAACTTCCTCCATCATTGTGTTATAATGTTAAATGTATTGAATGAGTATAGGAGTATAACTCACTGTCCAAGATCAACTCATTCTGAAATTATCATATTTTTGGTCTTTTTTTCTTTTAAGTAACAATTTGTCTATATTTGAAGTATTATCATACTCTCCTGAAATTCCCTTTTTTTTTTTTTAAATTTTATTTTACTACAAAAATGTTTTCAGATTTGGGTTTCAGAAAATTTCAGTTTTCCTCTGCAGTTATAAAAGCCCTGATACTTATTAAAACATTCTCAAAATTGTCACTGTCAAATGTTTTGTCAATTGGCTAACTCAGTGGTCTGAGTTTACTTACTGGTAGCCTTTAAAACAAAAAGCAAACAGTAAAAGTAAAGCAAGAGAAAGGAAAAAAAAGAAGAGGCAAGGAACAACACCTTATTTGTTTGTTCTCTTCAGTGGGAACTGCATAATATTGTTAGATTTTTTTCCTGTCCTGAGATAAAAATGAGATAAGTAATAAAGTAGTACTGTCATATCTACTGACTTCATTCTTTTTTTAAACCATGAAAAATAGTATGAAATTGAATGTGTGACAAAAATTAAAATTCACAAGTAAAAACAGCACTGACAAGCATTTAATGATATCACAAGTGGTTATACTCTAAGGACAGCTTTAAAAATTGCAAGACCAAGATGAACTTTAATTAAGGGAAAGATATCTGTGAAAAGAAGGAACTGCAAAGCTGAAATGGTCTGTGAAAGTATTGTGTAAAAAATTGAGTTCTTACATAACTTGCAGCTACTGTACTGCGTGCTTTTGCATTTTCCTTTGCTTTGCCTGAAGCAGCAGTCCACTCTCCATACAGTCAGTCTCTCCATTGTATCTTTTCACAAACCTACAGCCATCTAAGATGGACCTCCTTTTCTCTGGTCTCATCTCTATCTTGGCTTGTTTCTTCATTTAAGTCATTAGGACCACAGTAAGAAAAATAGTAATAGTGACTCTCAGGTATTTTAAAATATTCTATTCTTAAAAAGAGAAAGGAGATGGGTAAGTATCCTAAGATGAAGTACAGGAAATATATTTAGGAGCAGCAGAACTTGGCACAAGTATCAGAAGTTGTCTGGCTTATTTTTAAGAGTTTTGCAGATTGCTAAAACTTCTTTCAGATTCCTACGTGTGCTGGTTTCATGCTGTTGGGCAAAAACATTAAAATAATTACCGTAGTTTGAGGGGTGCAGATGTCACCCAAGAAGATTGTTTCCTGACACTTCATCTGGTTGTATTGTGAAGTTACCATTGTCTATTTCAGTACTTGAGCAGATGCCGAGAGGTGACTTTATCACAGGCAGCCGTAAAACAACAGGACTTAAAATGCTTCACACCGACCTGCATGAAGCTGCATTAATTGAAGGCAGTACACTCTAAACTGGCAAACAGAGTGACACTAATTAAATGCTAAGGTTAAAAATGTATGAGTCGGCATAGCAGTTATCATTAAAATATGATAAAGTCAACAGTCTCAATGTTTTGAGACTACCAAACAACCATTTTGGCTGCACTGTTAAAATTAGATTTGTAAAAATCCAAGTTTCTGTAGC
Source organism: Rhabdornis inornatus (assembly GCA_013397075.1). Taxonomy (NCBI): domain Eukaryota; kingdom Metazoa; phylum Chordata; class Aves; order Passeriformes; family Rhabdornithidae; genus Rhabdornis; species Rhabdornis inornatus. Next base: position 484,953 of record VWZS01001442.1, read on the forward strand.
CTTGTGTGTTGTAGGAATTAAAAAATTTGTGTGATGACACTAAGCATAAAGATTAGAGGTAGAGAATGTGTTAGTAATGCTTCATAAATTTTGACCCCACAAAGTTCTACATTTCTCCTAAGTCCCTGGAGTGCTGCCTATCTCTGTGCTAAAAGTATTAGCACAAATGACAGATCAGTATAAAATAATGCATAAAAACAAAATTCTCAGCTGTATTTGCCATAGATAAATGTGTTCTTTGGGTGTAGCAGAAAGGTCTAATACTTGTTGCATCCTCCTGCTTAGCGTTTCTCACTCATTATGTCCACAGTGTCAATTTTTAATCATTTACATGTGAAGTTTTTTTCTCCACAGTGCCTGCTGTAAATCAGTGCTATCAAACCTGTGATCCATTTAAGTATGGCATTTCTGCTTACATTTTTTTTTTTTATTAAGAGCCATGTCCATATTTTTTTGTGTGGTTGAAAGAGGTGATGCTGGATTTATAGATGTGTAAGGTGAGGATATGGTTATAAGTGAGAAGGGTGTTGGAGCTAGACACTTGTCAGATGGGCAGAAAGGGACTAACAAATTGCTGCAGCAATGAGGCATGAAGAAATTGAGTCACATGCGTCCAGTAAGAGAGGTAGTCAGGTGAACATCTAGTTTCAAAGGTCCCCAAAATGTTTTGGCTTTTAAGGATGGTTTCCAAGTTTCAGTGACAGTTTTACTTGGTGGGGAGGTCTAAAGGAGAGCAAACAAAATCCTTTTGAGTTGGATCAAAAGGAAACTGGTTTGAACAGAACACCTCCTGTGACCCCTGCAAAATCCAAAGGTAGAAATACTGTGTGTTTCTGGAAACTGCATTGCAGGAAGAAAAATGATAAGGAATTTTCTTCGTGCTTTGGGTTGAGAAAAGTGGCAGCGATATGAATTGTAGGAAGAACATTGTGATGAATACCTTTTGTAGACAAGGACATAAAGATTTGAAAACTTAACTAATTACTGCTTCTTTTCCTTACCCTACAGAGTTTCTAGGACTTGAGCATAAAATTTGGTATGTGAAACAGGCTGAGAGTTGGTTAAGAGCCAGCTTCTGATCTTTAAGTCAGTCCCTAAGAATTTAGGAAGAATGGGGTGGAGATCAAAGGTTAAAAAGGGCCATTTGACTAGGCTCCTGTCTTCTTTATTTCTTCCAAGGAGAATAATTTCTGCACATAATTTTTGAAGATTTTTAAGTAGCAATAGTATAGTCCAACTTGAGAGAAATTGAGGGTGTTTCTTTTTTTTTCATAAAGGAGTATTGGACAACTATTTTAGGAACAAACTTGGAAAGGGCATCATGTTTCCAGCATAAAGAAAAGTAAGTGATTCAGCGGAGAAAGAACTATTCATGTTTTCTTCAGCTTGCCCCCATTTGCGGACATTTCTGACAGTAGTATTTACATTTATGCCATGTTTCTTTCGTTCTTATCAAACTTTCCAAGCAAATTGACAAATCTATCAATGTTGTTCTGGAGACAGTAGGAGTATGTTCATTATCTACCAGGATTTTCTGTTTCTTCAGAAATAATATAGAGGAGTCATGATTGCATGTGACACTGCCATCTGGGGGGTTAAGGAAGATTGTTGTATTGATTGTCCTGTAAAAACATGGTTAAAATGGTAACGGGTCTCTAGAACTTTAGTTTTTTCTTAGGCAAAAAATGCTTTTCTTATAAATACCAATAAAAAGTACAGAGCCAAGTGTCATTTCAGATGTAGCTCTATTTCACTTGCTGCTTAAAAACTATGAAAGGGGAAAAAAAAGGAAAAAGAAAAACAGACAAAAACTAATATTAGATTTCTTCCTGAAAGCCTGAAAAGTGTGGGGTGGGGGGTGGTGATGGTGATGTTTTCAAGTTGTATCAAAATCCTAGCTATATAGAATCATAGGATTCTTTAGTTTGGAAAGACCTTTAAGGTCATTGAGTCCAGCCCTTAACCCAGCACTGCCAAGTCAACCACTAAACTATGTCCCTAAGTGCAACATCTACACATCTTTGCCTTCAGGCATGGTGACTCAAATGCTCCCCTGGGCAGCCTGTTACGATCCTTGACCACCTTTCCATGAAGAACTTGTTTTGAATATCCACTGTAAACCTCTCCTGGCATGACTTGTGGCCATTTCTTCTTGTCCCATCTCTTGTTACTTGGGAGAAGAGGCCAACCCCCACCTGGCTACACTGTCCTTTCAGGCAGTTGTAGAGAGCAATAAGGTCTCCCCTGAGCCTCCTTTTCTCTGGAAAACAGCCCCCATTCCCTCAGCCACTCCTCATAAGACTTGTGCCCCAGGCCCCTCACCAACTCCGTTGCCCTTCTTTGGATACGCTCCAGCCCCTCAATGTCCCTCTTTTAGTGAGGAGCCTAAAACTGAACAGAGGATTTGAGCTGTGGCCTCAGCAGTGCCCAGCACAGAGGGACAATCTCTTCCCTGGTCCTGCTGGCCATACTATTGTTGATACAGGCCAGGATGCCATTGGTCATCTTGGGCACACTGCTAGTCTGAAATAAACCGTGATATAACTATCAAAATAAAGGGTTGTAGTTTCCCTCAGTTTTCACAGAATGAATTACAATGGGCATTTGTCCTTTGGGCAGTCAGAGCACAGCATGCTTTGACTCTCTTCTGATAAATACTAGTACTGTGCATATAATTTTTTCTGCAGCCTGTAAGAGCAATGACTGTTTGCCATTTTAAATAATGTTTTTAGTGGTAATGTGTATGATATGACCCAGAAGTTAGTTTAATTAGCCTTTGTTCAGCAGGTTCATTCAAAGCTAAAATTATGGCATGATCCAGTACACTTAAACAAAGTGCGTACAAATGGCTTTATAATCAAATAATTAATTGAAGATTCTTAGGGACATTAAGTGAAATAGGTGCACAGAAGGCACAGGCAAATGCCAGAGAAGAGTCTGTAATCAGCACTCCAAATGGTTTTTTATGAGTTTTCCATTAACTCAAAGTAAACTTGATGATTTAGGGAAGCGCTCAAGTTTTATACTTTACTATCTGAGAGGGAGGCCCACTAAATAAACTGGGCTTGGTGAGCCTATGGAAGATTCACAATAAGTTTTCAAGGCATCGAAACAATGGTGTAATGATATTGGACTGCTGTCCTCCATGAAGAGAAACATGCTTCTGTATGTGCACATGTAGTCACACTTGGAAAGCATTTTGGTACAAAGCCACTACACTGAAGACACTAGCCAGAGGGAAATTCCACACATGGTGAGATCCCAGCCATTAAGTACTAGGATTCTATTGTCATGTTAGAGATGTTTACTTTCTTGGGACACTTCCAGTTACAGGCTGCAAAGAAAGTAATTGATTTTGTATGGAAGTCAAGAATAATTGAGCTTTGACAAAGTTTCATCAAAGGATTTAGAACTACAAGAATTTTATTTCTTTTTTGTAAAAGAATGAAGTGCAAGGATTTTGTGTACTCACTAATAGTATGTGTCACATATGTGCTCATTGTAACTTGAAGGTTCTTACCATTGTCAGGTGAGTTTACTGCTTTGTGTTTAAAAAATCAGCTGAGATCAGTCTAATTATGTATTATCCCTCAGGCTTAAATAAATATTTGTCAGGATTAAAGAGAAAAGCTGACCTCTACACAGAGGGAAAAAATTGCCATTCATTTTTAATTATTAAGACAGAGTAAAGCAAATTTTTGTCTGCAAGTATTAATATGTTCTCCTGGAAATTGCATAGTATAATTTAATTCATAAATCTGGCAGTTCTTAAGCAGAAAACCATTTAAATTCTGTAAATAAATAATTTAATTAATTACACTTTCCTGTGAAGAAAATCCTACTAAAAGAGAGGACATTTGGCCAGCTGATTAAATTCTTGACTGTAACAGCTTTTGTGCCTAATTTTGGCACATTTCTGATTGTCTGTACGTCATTCCTTTTCCTTAACTAAAAAATCATCAGGTTCCGTGATCTCCAGCCATGCCATCAGAAGTAATTCTCTAATTCTTATAAAAGCAAAATGGCATTAAAATAAATAAATAAACAAGATCGTTTTGACCTGGATTTCCCTAATCTGATTTACAACACAGCTGTATAAATGGTTGTGCTAGCATGAGTGGTGTGCTAGCAAGTGGTGGGGTGAAAGGGTGGGCAAATTGTTTGTTTCGGAGCTACCAGCTTCAAGTCTTTATGAAACATCATCTTTAATGGATCTTAGGGCCCTGTATACAGAAAGAGGAGTTGCAGCCTGTTTTAATCACACATGAGCAGTTCTAGCTGAAAAGGAAAGCTCATAATGACTTCAAAAAAAGCAAGGTTTTAGCTCACTGAAAAAATATAATTGCTTCAGCTGTTTTGCATCACAGCCATACAACTCAAGCTTAAATATGCTTAATAGTATAAAAACTCTTCACAAGTACCTATCAATTCCCAGATTTGGAAGCACTTTTTTTTTGCTTTTTGTTTTTTGTTTAGGGTTTTGGTTTTGGTTTTGTTTTTTTTTTACTTCTCTAAGAATCAAAAAGGTAATTTAGTATTTCTAATTGTGAGGGTCCTGCAATCTGTGTGGTCAGGTATTCGATCCATGAAACAATACTTGGACAGAAACAACACTGACAATCAAGTGTAAGAATTATGTATTTTGGTAAATCTTTCTGGGCTTATCAATCATGTCAGTGATTTTAGAGAATTGCTTCAGATCATTTTTATGCAGTCTGACCTGTTCTCTCATCATAGTTTGAAAATAACACCCTTTCCAGGGTTGATGTCTCTGCCTGCAGGTTGTCATTTATGGAGATATAGCAAAGTTCAGTAGTTACTGTGAAGAAAAGCTGGAGTTGGCTTTATGCAATTAATTATCCAACTGTGTCACTTAATTGACAGCACGCAATACCATTAAAAACAGTAGTGCAATAATGGTTCATTCACAAGGAAAAGAAAATAAAACAAGTAAATACAACTGTAAATTTCTTGTAAAATACACACAGTTTAGAAGAGATAAATAATTCAAAAGAGATTTCATTAGGTATTTAGAAGTTCATTTAACTAGTATTTCTTTATTAAGTTATTGAATTTTCACATTAACTTGTTCTGTTATTGCACACTTTCTTCTGTCTCTGTCACCTGAATCAAAATGGAGTGGAAATCTTTCTTTGCTTTTAAAACATTCCAAGTGGAATCCTCTCTTTTGCCGAGATCCCAGTATGAAGAGTTGTCTTTTAACTGTCCCACTCCAGTGTATTAAGGTGTGGCAAGCTGGGTGTTGAGAAGTAAGCGCTGCTGTTCAGTTAAGACAGCTGCAATGTGTTATTCATGCTGAGTAGTAGTGGCTAAGCTGAGAGGGACTTAGGAAATCTGTCAGACAGGAATCCAGCTCTCCACACTTGAGAGCTGCCTGGAAAGTCTGAATGTGAGGTCAGGCACTTGCACCTTATCTTGCTCTGAATCCTGTGGCAGATCTGAACGTAGTCTGACAAGGCATTAGTACTTTGCTTTGCAATATTTACACACTGAGATGCCTTACAAAAGCTCTCTTAAGTATTCTGTATTTCTGTGGTCTGAAAATGGGAGGTATAAAGATACATAATGGGTTTGCTTTGCTTCCAGACTATATTAAGATATATTGCTTTTCCTATACCATTTTGTACAGAATGTGTGCAGTACTTTCTTCTTATCAAGAGAAAAACTAGTCTCACTTCGCTTACTCTTTTGGAGGGGGAATTTGTGTCTACCTTTGTAGGCAGTTACTGACAAAATAATTACATTCTCCCTTAAGAGAAAAAAATATTCTGTACCCATATATCATAGCTGAAGAAACTGTAACTAGCCTCATCCTTGGATTTTGAAAGAGAAGGGGAATAAATATAATTAATGAATTGAACTTCTTACTTTTGTTAATGGGTAGGTACATTCAGAAGATCAAGAAACATTTTATTGGAACATGTGCTGCTAATAGTGTTTTCCATTTACTAACTCCAAGCTTGATTACATGTGGAAAAAATGGATTTTTCTCCTGTAAATTCTGGAATTGATACCACTCTGTATTAAGCAGAGCAGAAAACCCAACATAATTGGGAATAATGTCAAAAGATCTATCAGTGTAGATGGCTGTTTCCATTTATTTTTTTAAGTGATATCTGAAGTATTTGTGGCAAGAGATGTAACTGCAAACTGAACAGTGCTTGTATGAATATTACAACTCAGTGATCTAGATAGATAAACACTTTAAATTTGTAGAGGGGTTCCTGGTACAGCTTTAGGCTGAGATAGCCAACCATATGAAACAGTTCCCAGACATGGTTCGGGAGGTACCCAGGACCAAGACTATTCCTGTTATGCAGTTTGAGAGTTGTTGTGAGGGTCTGAGAGGTTCAAAGAATTTAAGGATATGGTTGTCACCAATCCTTAGCTGACCATGGCAAAATTTGGCAGTGTTTCATTAGTATAGACCCAGACTGTGAGCTGTATGTCACACTGAGCCCTGGTTTACAGGCTACCTGGTTTTACCTTCCTGCAGCCTAAGCTGCTGTACAACACACCAGTGCCATGCTAAAACAACAGATGTCCTCAGGTGCTTGAAGCTCCACCTAAGGCCCCACTTTCAACTTTAAAGTGAAGGCAGACTTGGATCTGCTCGTGATTTTGTCACACCTCAGATGCAATCCACTGGGACTACCTTCCCATTCCAGATTTCTGCAGTCATGACAACTCTGGCAATAACCAAAAACCAGGTGGGGAGGATCAGGGGAAAACTCCAACAGGAAGTGTGTTAGCCATAGTCTGTGCATCAGTGGGAGTAATGCATACAAACTTCCATGGCTCCATCTTGTTCTTTTTCAGTTGTTAGTCCATTGCCATGAGCTCAAATGCAAATTTGCAGCTGAATAGCATTAGAATCAGCACAATTCTGATTGTATGCATAGTAGCATATGCATAGTAGCATATAGACATTTGATATCCAAGTTCAGTTTGCCCTGGAAGTGGAACATTCCTACCATTTTAGACATGTAAGATGAAATCCCTGAATAAAATTTTGTGATCTGTATTATGTAAAGTGTTTTGTTAAATGGTAGGAACTCTGTCTTCTGATCCTAAAACCACTATTTTATCCCTCTGAATGTAAATTTTTCTGCAGTCCCTTCAATATTATGTTGGAACATGTAATAGTTATTAATCAGTGCATTCACGCATCATCCTAATCAAATAGAATTAAATATAAACTATTTGGATTTCAAGAGAAGGAATTTAGCAGCGGAGATCACATGATTTATTGAAAGCAACAGAATCTGCCTGAGTGCCAAAGCAGAAACCAGCACAAAGTATTGTGAGGTGCAGTAGACAGATATACAAACACAGATATATTATAAATCAACTTTCTAGTCCAGAAGGATTACTAGTATTTAGTAAGATTGCAGCTGTCATTGGAACTGGAAGTCAGCTGAACTTTTTGTAGCAGCTACAAATACAAAGAACTCAGTTCCTTACTATAATATGTCTGGTGTGATGGTTTGTTGCAATCAAAAACGGGTGTGTCTGTTCTCTCAGACTTTAATATATAAACCCATAGCAAATCATGGATAGCAGGATTGGAAGTTTCCTCATGAAACCATTTTGTCTGTGTCCCACTTCAAGACAGGATGCTTATGTGCTTGTCCCAGCTGAGAGATGTTAGGCTAGCTTGCCAGTGTGGTGCTCCCAGAATTACTTATGCTTGCTTATTCCCTGCTTGCTTCCCATTTCAGTATTTCCCATTTCCCATTCAATACTTCTAGACTGAATTCACTCTGTTGCACTTAAACACATTCTTCCTTCTATTGTGCACCATGGGTAAAAAGAAAGAGCATTCTCTTCCAATTTTAGTTTCAACTATTATAATCTTTCCTCTTGTTTTCTAGGTCCCTAATTGTTCTCATTTATGTTTTCTGGATTCACTCCAGTTGGCAGATATTGGTCACAATGAGTGGTGCCCAAAAGTGAGCACAGCATTTACCTCAGATTGTGTCAATGCTGAAGGCAGCTTATGGATTTCTTCTTCCTATTTTGAAGACAAACGTTTATACATGTCTTACATGCTTATTTTTTTTCACCACTATAATGATTGTCTTTTCATAATAATTTAACCTGTTTTACTTATATTCAGCTTCTCGTCTACTAGGAATCAGGGAATTGCTTTACGGAACTACTAGATGAAGGAAAATGTTTCCTGTCCAGTCTTCGTAAAACTGCTTATTTGCCTCTCAGTGCTGGAGGCTTTTCTTTGTTGAGTGAAATCCCTTTTTCTTCAGATCATCTCTCCAGTTTGACCAGATAATTTTGAATTCTAAGCCCATAATTACATATATTTTTTAGCATTTTTAGGTCCCTGTCATGTAAAACTTATCTGATATGCTTTTGAATAAACAGTATGATCTTTCCCAGATCTTAATGGAAAAAAATAGAGCAAATTCAGGACAGATTGTGTCAAACCCACATATGATACCTCTTTATATTTTCGAAAGTGAATGATTGGCAGTGAAGAAAAAAAAATGAAGCTATACTATGTATAATTTTCAGTGGCTAAAAAGAAGTATGCAAAGTGAGATACACATTAGTAAAAGGTGTGTTTTTCAAGTTCAGCTCATTTAACCTCCTTTAATTTAAACAGTTCTGTATGAATTTGAAAGGTGTGATAGGAATGAATGACAAATATCTGGCTCTGAAATTCAGTATTTGCTTGTTAAATGTTCATATATAGTCTGAGTTTGTCATTTCTCCCTGATAAGACAATTGCATTTTTTAAATTTTTCATTGCAGTTCCTTTCTGAGGCCTGATTTTAGGTTATAGAAGTAGCATATTGAAAACTGGGAGGAGTAAGGAGGTAGTGGGAGTTCTTTCTGGTCTCTGGAATCAGGAACCATGTACAGACCACAAAGTCATCTGAAAACTTTAAAGCTACACAGATGAGCTTAGATAGGATAAAGGTACTGTTTTATTAATCAGTCAAGTGAAAGTCTAACTTCCCCTGCTAAGCAATTTTTAGGATGTTCCAGTATTATCCTGGAGTTAATTTTGGTCAAAGGAAGACATTGTGAATTTCTCATATTGAAAACAAGCGAATGATACCATGGAGAACCAAAGTTTAATAACCCTGATGCAGGTTTTAATGTGATAAAAATCTGAAGAACTCCTAAAGTGTTTGTTCCTTTAGCCCAAGACTCCATTACCACCAAAGGTAATTATGTGCTGTTGGTACCTGTTCAATCTGAGACAGGAACAGAGCATTCTTCTGATAGACTTGTTAAACTCTTTTATCTATGATTCCTCCTGCAGGCTGGACAAACTGCTTGAGAGAGGGGGGAGGCTTTTTTCTTTGGCTAGCAGCCACCAGATACCAAAGAATGTCAGATTTTGTTCATTTCCTTAGGCTATGAGGAAGCATCTGAGGACAACAAATTCTGTCACATATTCACAAGCTCACTGTCCTGGCTTAGGGCAAATTTGGGGGAAAACCTCCGGAAGGAGCCCCCAGAAAGCAAACCCCCACGACTCCTCCCCCCACCACCAGGTTCGGGAAGAATTTTCTCAGAGAGAAGTGGAAAAAAACTGTTTATTTAACAGGGAAAACACTCCCCAGCACACACGAAAAAAAAACTGAACAACACCAGATGGCAAAAAAACTCCTTCACCGCTCTGAAAGGATGACAAATTCAGAAAGTCTCTCCTGCGAGTGGTCGCCCAGTTATCAGTCTCCGGCGCTGGGGATGACTGCTGCTGATCACAAAATGCAGACTCCCGGTGTTTCCCAGGTCCCTGTCCGGAACAGGTTCAGATGGTATAATTTTATTTAGGCAAAAGCAAAAAGTAGGAGCAAGCAAGCAAAGCAAGCAAGCAAAGCAAGGCCTAGCCTTTCCCCAAACACAGACCGTGGGGGAGGTGAGCCGGCCGACAACAAGACAAAACAAACCCTCACCCTCAGAGCCAGTCCCGAAAGCACAGAACACAACACGAAGCACAAACAGAACACACGATTGGGGATACAAGCACCACAACGTCACCCCAGGACACTCACAAATAAAGAAATCCCTGGTTTTCTCTGTGAAGACAGCAAATGCATATTTTTATACCCATAAATAGAGCTGTGAGCATACTCACTGATTGCTTTATCTGATTGCTGTCCTTAGCATATATCTAAAAGAAAAAAATACCATGAATATCTGGCATTAAAAGATAGTAGTTAAAATGCTTTTTGATGTTTATATGTAGAGATAAATATAAAATTGCACTCTCAGTTGTCGAACATCCTTCTGCTGTTTCTGCATACTTTTCACCAGCATTCACTCAGCTGTGGAGAGATTCCATTTAAATTCAGTGGAAGGACTTGGAAGCAGGTGTGCCAGAGGAAGCCAGCACAACTTTCCCAGCTGCAGAGGAGCCACTGAGGACTTGTGTATGGCAGGAAGGATTTGTGTTTAATGTAGTGGCTCATGGGGATTACAGAAGATGACTGTTCTGATCTGCAGATTTGTTTTCTAATGCAAAAACTTGCCCAAAGGAAGGTCTCCTAAAACTGGGAAGAAACAGGAGATTACGGACCAAGGGGTTTGTTCTGTCCCACTGAGCTCATGAAAAGAGCATGTAGAGACTCCTGGACCACCACTTGCTGCCCTAGAGTGTTTTTCCACTGTAAACTGAAAGAAACAGGAGCTGTTTTTTCGCTGGCAACTTAAAAATGCTTGTTTTTTGCTTTCAGTTAGATCAAATTACAACAGTTGTGAAATTTCTTATGCAGCCTTCTAGAAAGATAAGAAGCTTTAAATTTTAAATCTGTAAAACTTACAGATCTTTTTTAGGCTGACCAAGCACAAAGCAAATCACTCATGTGGGAGAAATTGCCGGATACTTATACACTCATGATTCATGATGTATTTTTGTCTAATGTGGTTTTATGAAGAATATGTTTTCACTTTCCTTAGCCATCTATTCCAGTGCTTTATGTGAGAAAGTTTTTGCTACAGTGTAATGTTAATCTACATTGCTGCAAGGAGTTAGGCTCATTTTGTTCTATCTTGTCTACCATGAATTTGAGATATCTTTTCCTTTACAAACAGCTTTTTATGTACCGAGAGATTTGTCACTCCCTTCTGTGCAGATGTCTGAGGAGCTCATGACCTCTTCAAACAATCTCCACATGTCTGAAACTTTGCCAAATTCTGGAATGACTTCTAGCTCCACTCTGTTGGTGACTTCTCATATGTTCTTTTGCTTGGGGTTCACTCTTCCCAGTGCTTCACTTTCCCCTCACACTACCATAATGTACCTATGAATGATAAAGCCTTCCATTTGAATAGCTCTTGCATAATTTCTTTTATGAACTATTGAACCATAAAAGGACTTGCACATATTGGGTGCTGAATCTCAATCTTTTCTAAGTGCAAGCACACTCTTCTGTTCCAGGCCAATATCCGTTAGGAAGATGATTTTCAACTTTAGCAACTGTGGATTTATCAACCCTTTTCCAGAAAGAATTCATCTGGAAAAATACGGTGTGAAACATTAAATTTTAAGGAAAATATAATATTTCAAAATATCACCAAAGAAAAATTTCCTGCATTACTATAATGCCTTCCCAGCCAGAAGTATAGCTCACTTCTCTTCTGACATATGAGGTTTTACAAGATTTCTCTTCTTTTTCATCCAACAGTGTTGAAGTTCTTAATGATAAATCCAGCTTTTTGGAGTACTGAAGGACTTTGAGCATTCAATAACACTGAAGATTCCTTGCCTGTGTTTGAACCTATCCTTGAGACCTAAATGATCAGAGAGAGCTAAAAGCAAGTGTGCTATGGAAACAGTAGTGGCAATTTCATGGTTTCATTTGAGCACAAATCAGAACAAATAAGCGTTTCCTTTATGTTCTGTGAAAATAGACATGGTTTCCCCCTTAATACTGCACTGTCATTAAATCTCTGTGTATTTTCACAAAGTTGCACAAGCAGAGGCATGATCCTTCAGTTCACTGCAACAACAGAGAAAAATCTTTACTCTTCAGCAAGAAATTGTTATAAATGGTTGAAGAATCTTTACAGATGATAGTACTATCTGGGGCAGAATTGACAGCAGTCTGTGAGTCTCTAATTTTGTCCTCTACCAACTACAACTTGCAAGCTAAAGATAATACCAAAAAAAAAAAATTAAAAAAAAATTAAAAAAAATAAATAAAAATTTAAAAAAAAAAACAACAAACTTGGAGAGAACTGAATGGAAAAAATCCTGCATTTCACACCGCACTGCACTCATCACTCCTTTATCAAGCAAGTCTCTAAGAGACTTTATGGATGAGACTGCTGTAACATTGCCAGACAACTTTGAACTGAGTTTTCACTTTGATTTGAGGAATATTTTCACTTTGATTTGTGCTGTAATACACATCAGAGGAAAGTAAGCTGTATCAAAAATTGAGATTAAACTTGTAATATTTACAAGCAAAATGTAAAGTGCAGCCAATCAATGTTTGCTGCAGTTAATCTGTCTACATGATACATACGGGAAAAGTTAATTCCAGAGAATTGGTGGCACTTTCAAGAAGTGATGGCATTTGAAATGCAAGTTTAGAGGTTCACTTTAATTTGAAATATTTTTAAGGGGCTGTGGGGATTTTTTTTTGGGGGGGGGAGGAATAATTTTGAGTAGAAACTGCGATTTTGAACTGAATTTTAGCAATCAGTTTCTACTTCAGTGCCACTATCTGAAAGAAATTCTGCTTTGAAAACAGAGAACACTTGGGAGGAAGTCCAAGACACACAAGTGGTGGCAGAAGTAAAGCCAGCATTCTTCTTCAGTACTGATATTGTATACTATGTTACTAATTCTGATGTTTTTCAATAACACTGCAAACCTGAATTCACACTATGAATCAACTGACATGCCCCTTCTGTCCCCAGGCCCACCTACCACCCACTGGTATAGTTTGTGAGTTAATTATGTTTTCTTGGTTCAATTCTGTTTTAAGAATTGCTTACATAAGAATGACAGCTTCAACTAATTATGGGTTTGGGAGCTTTTTCATGCTGTCTTCAGTTCCTATGGTATTGTTTGTTTTGCTCTTGACTTTACTGACAGATTTTTGTTTATGAAGAGCATAAACAAAAAAATCTCCCTTTTTAAATGAGATCAGTAATCAGTCAGTCAACTTAAGAAGCTGTCTGTTTACTTGCTGTTTACTCCTGAATGGAGCAGGAACATGAGATGCCTTCTTACACAGACCAGGATGATTTTAAGTATGAAGTATCAGGTTTGTTGTAGATTAAATGTATGCTGTGAAAAAAGCTGAAATTAAAAAAAAAAAAAAAGCCCCTGCAAAAACAAAACAACAACAACAAAAAATCCCACAGGGACATGGGCAGAGAACAGTCTGAAATTCAGCAAAGGCAAATGTGGGTCCTGCACCTGGGAAGTAATAACCCTGTGTTGTGGTCGAGTTTTTTGTTGAGGTGAAACAGGTGAAGAAACAGAATGGGCCATTGCAGGGGTTTTACAGAGATGTTTATTTCAGCCACATGTGAACACAGTCCAGCGTTCAGAGACCAAGAGCCCAGGCAATTGTTTGGGGCTTTGGGTCAGGTCTCTGGGATGAGCAGGGCGGGGGGAGAAGTATCAGAGACCAATTACCAGGGGACATGGGGGTGTTACAAGAGTGGGATTGGGGCATGGAGGCCAACAAGGAAACAGGGTGGGAGTGACCAAAAGGCTGACAGACAGGGAGAGGGCACGGGTTCAGAACAAGACAGGGATTGTTCTGACTTGATAGAACAGGATTTGTTATCAAAAGGAGATAACTGAGAGAGAGGCCTCTCTTATCTTTCTAACTGAGAGTACCTTTCAAGGTCTCCACAACCCTGGGCACCAGTTCAGGCTGGGGGCTGATCTGCTGGGAAGCAGCTTGTGGAGAAGGACATGGGGATCCTGGGGGACACCAAGCTGTCCATGAGCCAGCTGTGTGACCTTGTGGCCAAGAGGCCAGTGGTGACCTGGGGTGCATTAGGAGGAACATTCCAGCAGGTCAAGGGACATGATTCTGCCCCTCTCTCAGCTCTGGTGAGGACATATCTGGAGTGCTGTGTCTAATTCTGGGCTCCTCAGGACAAGAAAGACATGGAGCTCCTGGAAAAGGTGCAGTAGAAGGCAACGAAGACAATTAAGGAACTGGAGCATCTCTCTAATGAAGCCAGGCTGAGGAAGCTGGGCATGTTCAGCCTTGAGGAGGAGCAACTGAGAGGGACCTCATCAATGTCTGTCAGTATCTGAAGGGAGAACGGAGCGAGGCTCTGCTCAGTGGTGCCAAGCAATAGGATGAGAGGCAGAAACTGATGCACAGGAAATTCCGCCTGAACGTCAGGAAGAACTTCTTTACTGTGCGAGTGACCGAGCACCAGAACAGATTGTCCAGAGAGGTTATGGAGTCTCCCTTACTGGAGATGCTCAAGAACCATCTGGAGGCAATCCTGTGCCATGTGCTTTGGGGTGATCCTGCTGGAGCAGGGAGATTGGATCAGATGACCCACTGTGGTTGCTCCCAGCATTACCCATTCTCCCAGTGATTCTCTGGTTCTGTAATGGCCAAAATGCAGTTCAAGCTGTTTCTTGCCATTGGCCACTGTTGCTGTCTGGCTTCCGAGATTAAATAATTAGCATTTATGCATTGTATTCATCACCTAACTCACCATTGTCCGTTATATTCCACCAAGGTGACATTTTTGCATTAGATGCATTAGATTTTGCAAATCTCTAGCTGACCTTGAATATCTGCTTATTACATAGTTTTAGTTGCACTGTGTTTTATACTCTGAAAGAGGGATATATTCTTCTTGGACTTATGAGAAATTCTACCATAGATTATTTTTTCATTGTAGTCATTTAAACCCCAAGGGTCTGAGCTTTTGAGTTCATGGGAAGAGTATAAAATTGAAAATATAGACTTCAAAGTTTGCAACTTTCAGGTATTTATCATCTTTGTATAAATCATATCAATCCATTAATGAATTTCAATTCCTTTTAAAGATTTCACATAAGAGTTATGAGCTAAAGCAGATGACTTTCTCATGGATTTGGATTTATTTGCATACACTTCATAGGGTCACAATGTCTGTGCTATTAGCTTTTGTAGGAATTTGCACAGCCAGTTCCTTTAATAGATTTTGTGTCTGTACGTTGTGCAGGAAGAATCAGGAGTATTTTAAGAGAGTGATGTCCAGAAAATATGTTTGACAGTACTATATAACTATCATTTTCTTATTTTGTTTTTTTCTCTAGTGCTGGTCTTGCATCAGTAGCACAAAGTACTTTTTTGTAGAGTGGTCTATTACAGATGAAAAGGATGAACCAAAGTGAATGGCTAACAAAATAAAATGTTATGTTAAGCCTGAGCTGACTCAGTATTTCCTGTTGTATTTATACCAAGATTCTGAGCTGCTGCAACTTGATAGCTTTCACAGTATTCCTTTTACATCTCAAAGATTTGTTGAAAGCACAGACTTTACTGTTACAGAAAAGTCAGATTTTTAGCTAAAAGCAATAAAATGGGAAAGGGCTATCAGAAACATTATCCAAGCTAATTATTTGTTTGTTTACAACTGAAGGTGTTGAAAACACCATGATAAACTTTTAATTACTCCTGTGGAACATGGACTTCATGAACCAATGAGTGTAAATGGCTACTAGAATAGCCAGTTAATGTACTGTTATTTCTTGCCACAGAGTAGTCTAATCAGTAAATTAGTTCAGAAAAAAATACCATTGTAATCTAGAACAGAACTGTAAGACTGCTTTCTTGTGTGTGGTCACATAGCTGACGCTTTTGTCTATTCATTCACTCTTGCTAGCTGTGAAAAGCCAAGGCAGCTATGAATGATGGAACAGTATTTATTGTATTGCAATTCAGCAGAATTGCTTCTCGAAACAAAGCCAGCCCAGCAAATAAGTTCGTAGGGATTCTTTGGCTCATATCTGCAGAATGGATTCATAAATAATATACTGAGGGGAGAGGGGGCTAAACCAGGATGAAAATGTAAGATATTCCATATTGTAGGAAATAATCTCTCCAGGGATGGGTATGATAATTTTTGAACATGCAATATGGCTGAATTATCCCTCCTGAGGGTAAAGCCTTTTAAGATAGATGGAGACACAAAGACTCTGTCGGCATCCTTTTTAGATACTTCGAGAGCGCTTTCTCTGTCCCTGTTGAGGCGTTTAATGATTGCAATGTTTATGCCTATGCATGTCTGCACAACTGGGGACTGCTGCTGCTAAGTGGCATTCTAAAGAACCAGCATACAGCCCTCTGCTTCTGGTAGGAAACTTTTATTTGAGGGATTTATGTAATATCACTTCATTATCTTGGGCAGGCTACCAGCGCCTGTTTGCATGCAAGAACTGCATGTTCTTTGCCTGTTTGACAAGAACTGCTCTGATCTGTCTCCTGGAGTTACATGCTTTCTTGCAAACAATAGGAAAGGCCAAGACCATTCTTTTAAGGTGTGGTAAATGTGGGAGTGAAAATGATGCCATTATAATTGCCAGAGAAAGGGAAATGTAGCAAGTTACAGTATGTTGTTTCTCTGTGGAAGCGGAAGTTTTTATTCCACAGAGCGGTTGCATATTTTATCCAATGGATATTTTATTATGCAATATTGGCAGCAGGGTGTGAAATAGACACCCTTTATCAGGCAAAGGAGAGCTTTGCCATATAGCTGGATATAGCATGTGCAAGCTCACACACATGCACACAGATATGCACAGTGCTGGGAGCCTTGGAAAATGTGTTACTGGCTACTTAAGTGCTGCAAATATTTGGGTGGATTCCATGGACTGTAGCCCTAGACAGACACACATACTTTACAGAGGAGCTTTTGTCGGTCTCTTCTTCATATTTATTTTTATACATCAAGATCTTTTTGTACATTGATTGTCTAAAAGTGATGGTGACTTGTTCAGTTACCTATCTGTATGTTGTTCACAGAAATATTTGTGTCCATAATTTCAGTACTCTTTAGTCTGACAGCAATGGATATATCTTTTTAATTCTACCACCCAGTTTACAATTCACAAGCAATATTGTGGCCCATGCTATCAAAATTAAGTTTTTTTTAAATAAGTAATTTTGAATAATTATTTCTGTGCAGTTAAATCATTCTAAAATTCAAATAACTACGTAAAAGCAATGAGTTAAAATACTTGCATTTTTTTTTCGGAAACACTACATTGATTTGATTTTGCAATATCAAACTCAATATCAGAGAATATTTTTCCCTTTGAAATGCCTCTTTGCACGAGTCTGGTGAATTTCTTGAACACTCTATGAATATAATTTATGGCCTAGTGTGGTTTATAGCTTTGAAAGCTAACTAAAGTGGATTTGTTGGGCTGAGGTGTTAAGTATAACATTTGTTTAGAGCCAAAATGTTGTTGTCTGTGGTTTT
Source organism: Rhabdornis inornatus (assembly GCA_013397075.1). NCBI lineage: Eukaryota > Metazoa > Chordata > Aves > Passeriformes > Rhabdornithidae > Rhabdornis > Rhabdornis inornatus. The sequence goes on from VWZS01001442.1 coordinate 502,410, forward strand.
CAACAGTTTTATTTTTATTTATGGGAAGGTGACTTCGTGCTGTGCAAGGTGTTAGTCTGAAGCGTGTACTGGTGGAGATCATCTCACTACCCTTGAAGTCGGGAGTACTGAACACCAGATCTTCTCCACCACCCAGAGGGCAGCTGGACTTTTTGAGGTTTTGTTTCCTTTTTGAAATTCTGATTCTTTGCTTTTAGGTTCATAACTCAAATATCTCCTAATTATCAGCAGCTGAATTCTTTACAGGAAACTGCAACCTTACCTTTGCTTCTGTGCTGGGCAACTCCCTCAGTAGACTTCACAAGGAGGGTTTGATGTTTCCTGTCTTCCCAGTAAGATAACAATTGTTTCCCTAAGGTAACTCGAAATTATGCTAAGTCTTTGCTTAGCATTTTTGTAGTGTCAACACAGGAAAGTTTAGAAGATCCCTGTCGTAACTCACATGTTATTTCAGTTCAAATTACGATGAGCTATGTTGATAAAGTTTCCCTTATTGAGAAATACCAAATCATTTCACAGAAAATTAGTAAAATCTGCTTGCTATTTCCTTAGCCAGCAAAAAATACTGCTGGATATAAACTGCTGTCAGACTACTTCTCCTACCGCACCAGCCGCTTCTCACACTACTGATGGTATCTGAGTCACCAGAGGAACCCACAGTTGACTCTGCTTCATCTGCCGCAGCTTATGTCACCTGCCTGCCCACTGCTGGAAATGTACACCAGCCAGAATAGTGCTGTCTTTGGCTCTCCACTGCAGGACTCACATGAGCTGTGTTTTAGTATCTGAGCTCAATCTTACCTGAAAATTCCCAAATTCTAAAAAGCCCAATCCAAACTAATGTACAAAGAACTGTTCTAACCTTCTGCAGATAAACACACACAAACGGATCAGTGGCATACATTCTGTCACTCTGTACCAAAGGCATTTCTCAGCTTTCTGCCCTGCAAGTCCTTCATTCCCTAACCTATCAAATCCTTGCTTTGCATCTCTTCTTCTGCATCTTTTCCTGACTTTGTTTTTGTCAGAATCAAAATAAGCCTATTGCCCCAGCTGTCACTAGCCCATGTGCTCTCAAACCTGAGCAACTCTTTCTCATTGCTACTTCTGAGGATGCTGGTGACAGAAAGAGCATGTGTTCTCTCCTTGACACCAGTGATAAATCTGTTGCAGAACATACAGCAAGTCTGAAACATATCCGTAGTGATGGAGTATCAGAAAGTTTTCCCAGGGCCTCTACTGCCTTGAGTTCATTCCTCTATCATAGACCAAAATCAGACCACTCATGACATGCACTGAGCATCTTCTTGTGCTGGAAGGCATAATGCCTGAGAGAGACCACAGTGTACCAGTAATGCAATGGCCTGACATCTCCTCTTTTGGCTGTAAAGGAACTAAGGCCCAATGCTCATCTAGAAATACATAAACACATAATGCTTAAAAGGAAGAGGAGTTCTGGTATTTCTGAACTCTGCGGTGGTTTGAGGTGTATGCTTGAGACACTTGGGTTTCAGCAGGCCAGATACATCCAATGTGAACCAAAAGCAAATTGTACAGCAATTGTGGTCATAGCATCAAGTCCACACAAGCACAGTTCTGTTGTGCAGAAATGGTGTGTCTGTTCAGGAGCTGGATAGTGTATGGTCTGTTTGCAGAGTGGCCTAAGAAAATGCACACCAAGTCTCCCATGTAGACACATAAACCTTCTGAGTGAATCTCAGTTTAAAAAGCCACTGTATTTTTAGGCCTTTCAGGTTAACTTCCAGTAGCTAGTCTTGAAGTCTGTCTGCTAGAATGAGGATGAAACAGACTGTCTCCTGTTGATTCTCAGTACATTATTTTTCTTGTTTTTCCCCTTGAGTTTTTTGGATGAGCAACAAGGTGTTGACCTCTCAGCAGAATGGAATATGATCTCATTTATACTGCTGTATCTTCTGGCTTAGATTCAAAGACGTTATTAGAAGGCAGGACTTTGGGCACTGTGATTTATCTAGATTTATGTTAGAGTACAGTGTATGAAAATCTGATCTTTTTTATTTAAGAGTCAAAAAATTACAGGCATTAGCCTTACTAACTTGAGAATAATTTGAGTTTGTGTGATTTTTGATAGAAGTGTCCATCACAATTATACGTAGCAGTTTTCCCTTTCTCGTCTGTACCTCTCCCTTGAATAATGTGCTGTGAAATATTTCTTAAGCTGCTTGAGAAAACCAGTTTTTATTGAGAAGCAGTTTCTCTGGAGTTTAAGAAGAAAATTCAACACTAAGTTACATGAATATAAATCTAGGTTAACTTTACTATTTTATGTTACCTGCACTGTAACGATACAACCAAAGGCAAAAAGGTTTCTGAAACATTTTTGGAAGAATTTTAACCTCTCTCAGAACACTAATACACAGTTTTTGGCACATAATCATGTTATACTATGCTCTGATGGGGACATCATGGATTTTCCCTAGCTTGCACACTATTTTCTTCCCCAGTATTAAAATGCATATGTGATTTCTGCTAGAAAATATATTGAGAAATGCTACATGCCACGGATAGGTGTACATGTTGGAAAGGGTCTTTACCTCATTTTTCCTTTTCATCCTACCTGAGAAACCTGGACATATTTAAAGCTGCCCTGGTGAGCTTTCCTTCAACCTTCACACTTTTTCCACATTGCATAATTGTGTTTCATAGCCATGAATGCTATGCAGTGTCGGAAAGGCTGAGCATCGTTTGCTCAGCCAGAACCCAGAATACATGTAACAGCATATTGAGAATGAAGTCATAGCAATTCAAATGTTTAGCAGCTATGCATATTAAATGGCTGTTAGTAGAATCACCAAAATCAATACTTAATTTGTGTCTCAGGATGTGACTGCACCGGAGTTTCATTCATTCCTTGTCTAATTATCCCTAATCTGCTGCTCCACATGCTCAGCAAGTGAAGCAATTGGGATAATAAAGTTGTGTAGAGGCGACCCTGGCAATAATGCAAGTGTTTTGGATAATAGAAGAATTTTGTTCATTTTGTTGCTTAGTAACAAAAATACTGCAAATAGGTTGTGTGGGGAAAAAAGGGAATTTTTAGTCAGGTATTGATATTTATAGCTCATGATTAATGTTGCTGCTCAGTTTTGACAAGACACTGTGTTTAGGTTTTGAATCTGCAGTAAATAAGAAATGGGAAAGCCACTTGGCTTGAAATGGTATTTTTGTACTTCTTCATTAAGATCCTAAAGTAAGTGGCAAATAGGATTTTATTTCAGAGCAAAATTATTTTAAATTTTATATATAGGGCTTTTTCTTCCCTGTAGGGAACCCAAAGTACAGTTTTAAAAACTTCTGCTGGTATTTTCTTAGGCTAGGCAGGAGACCATCTAATTGGTGTGAGTTCTGGCAAGAGAGGTCCGTAGACCATGATAGAGCAAGTGCATATGCATAACTTTCTATATCATGAGATGTCCATGATATCTATAGATAGATAGATTTCTATATCTATATCTATGTCCATGTACTGTGAGACAACATTTATTTGTCCTTGGGTTCCTCATGCTGCATACAGAGTAGGTTCAGGAGTTTGTAGCTTTGTACAAATGGATTTTTCTACTTCTTTGTTTGTATGACAGGAGAGGATTTTTATGAACCAGTGGAAAGCTCAAAAATGTGCTGTAGGACCTCAGCAGCAGTTTCATTGAGAAGAGCCCAGGACAGCGCTTCAGTAAGAGACTAGAGCAGGCAGTATTAATTTCAACAGAATAAAATAATTATTTACATAATAATAATAATAATTTTTTAACTAGGCTATTATGTGTATGAGTTTATGTGTGCATTTTTTTACTGCCATGGCCTTACAAGACAAAATCAATTTCTGAACTGTAATACTGACTTCTGTACTTAGTAGAATGGCCAAGGGTAGAGCATATACCCCCTTGACCCATAAGAATTATTGCAGGATATCTTTATGTAAAAGATCTGAAATGTGAATAAGGAGGTAGAAATCTTTGCCTTGAGTTGTAGGAGGTTTGCTGTTGACCTCGGTAAAATTACTTTACCTGAGATTTGAGAGTTTCAGACAATTTCCCCCACATAAATAGCATTATGAAAAGCTTGTAGTGGATGTTATTTGTGAGTTTTTCCATTATAAATGACTGGGCTGGATGTCATTTTCAGCGTGTGCAGTTCTTCTTGGGCCAGAAGCATGTCTAAATCATTTGCTGTTGCTACTCATCCGAAAGTAGCTTAGTGTACCATATTTTCAAGTTGTTTCAGTAGCCTTAGAATTACAGAATCATCAAAGCTAGAAGAGTTCTTCAGGATCATCGAGGCCAACCACCAACCCAGCACCACCATAATCGCCCCTAAACCATATCCCCAAACGCCAGACACCTCTTGAACACCTCCAGAGACAGTGATTCCACCATCTCCTGAGCAGCTTATTCCAGTGCCAAACCACTGTTTCAGGGAACATTTTCTTTTCTACTACCTAATCTGAACCTCCCCTGGTGCAACTTAAGGCCATTTCCTCTTGTCCTTTCTCTTGAGACATGGCAGAAGAGACCCTCACCTCATTACAATCTCCTTTTGGTAGAGAGCAGTGGGGCCCTCCCTGAGCCTCCTCTCCTTAAACACCCCCAGCTCCCTCAGTTGCTCCTCACAGGACTTGTGCTCCAGGCCCTTCACCAGCTCCATTGCCCTTGTCTGGACACACTCCAGCACCTCAATGTCCTTTTTGAATGGAGGGGCCCAAAATTGAACACAGGATTTGAGGTGCCCCCTCACCAGTGCAAGTATAATGGGACAACCACTGTCCTGGTTGTGTGTCTTGATAAAGACCAGGATGCCATGGGCTGTCTTGGCCATCTGGACACATGCTGGCTCATATCCAGCTGGCTGTTGGCCAGCACCCCCAAGACCCTCACTGCTGAGCAGCTCTCAAGCCACCCTTCTCCCAGCCTGTAGCACTGCCTGGAGTTGTTGTGACCCAAGGGCAGGACCCACTATTTGGTATTTGGCCTTACTGAACCTCATACCGTTGTCCTCAGCCCGTCAATCCAGCCTGTATAGATCTCTCTGTGGAGCCTTTCTGCTCTCCAGCAGATCCACAGGTTGATAATACCTTATTCCACTTATTATAGAGTCTGGTAAGGAATTTTTGCTCTTAATCACAGAATTATGACTGCCAGAACACACGATAATCTAACCTCAAGATATTCTAATAGCACATATACTTTTAATGAACAGTCAGTATTTTGAGAGCAGCATTCACTCTTTCTAGCTGCTGTTGACTGATGAAACATGTACTGAATTATGCTAGAAATCTGAATATAAATTTTTGGGGAGGGTTATGAACAGTTCACTTTGGAATTGTAGTTATTTGTGATGCTATTTTAAATAATATCATTTATTTCCATTTTATTTCTAATAATCATAAAATAACTATTCGTAGTAAAAAAATTTGATAGGAAAAAAAGCAAACTTTAGATTACTGTCTTTCAAGACACCTTGCATTAGTTATGACAGCAAAGTGTAGGTAGTATTGATCTTGAATGTTAACTGCATTTCTGTAAAAGCCAAAACATTTCAAAGCTGCTGAGTTCCTTCAGCATTTCTGGGAAGCCAAATTGTTCATGCCTGCAGTAAAAGCTCTGAATGTTTACTCTTTCCTAAAGGTCAATCAAAAATAATTATTATAGAGAAACTAGTGCTACTGAAGCAAAGAAAAGACATTTATTTTTGTAGAATAGGCATTATTAGAATTATTCCAGGCCTTCCTGCCTTATCAAGAATTCAGTTATGATTGAATTTTCATAATTTTGCAGTTTTAGGAGAAACCCTTAATTATGAAACATTATGATTCTTGTATTAAATTGTTGAAACTTCAAGTTTTCTATGAGAGGTCCATTGCTGGAGGACTAAAACTCAGTTTCACACATGGGTGAATGTTAAGCATTCAAACTGAATCCCGAAAGCCACCTTCTTATTTGGTTTTCAAATCAATTTGCATTTTAAGTACATTTGATAACATCCAATTACTCTAAGCTTTGAGGCAAACTTGTCCTTTTTTTTTTTTTGTAATTATGCCATTTCCTTGTATTTTTTCTTGTTTCTTTAAAATATGCTGTGAGTGTAGGATTTAAGTAGTGATTTCAGTAGGTTGTACACGTGTGTAAATGTTCATATCAGACATGGTTTATATAGCAAGATGCTGAATTTCTTTTATTTCCAGTTAGTTGGGAGGTGAAATGCTGTTATAAAGACAAGTGCAGAGAAAGCTTAGATGTGCTGCCTCAAAGGTATGGAGGAAGGGGCATCAATATTTGTGTAACTACAAGAGGATAGTTCCTTCTTGGGAACTGGCTGTATCCAGTAGTAATTGTGTTCTTTGTGTTCATTGTGTGGTTTACAACCATCCTCGAAACACATTTGCACGGTATTTATTTTGTCTGTAAAATATTGCTAACCCAATGTCTATAGCAGATTGCTCATAAATTTGGATCACCCACAATCTGTTCAAAGACTGGTTTTCTTCTGCATATTTCTGTTTCTTTTTTTTTTTAATCTTACTCAAGGATGGAACTTCCCTTGCTAACATTGGTAGCAAAAGCTCTTTTAATCTAATAGGTCCATATTCCATTCTTGAAACTTTTGTGTGCTGCTTAAATTATTCACAGAAATATTCATGCAAAGTCTTTCCTGTCTATAAATGTTTGAGTAATTGTGATTTAGCAAGCACTGAATTTCTCTTCATTGTTTTTCTATTTTTTCAAAGTTTAAGGAAAGGATTACATTGTTTAAATATAAGAGTCATTAATTATTTTCTGCAGGTCACTTCAGGACTATGTTACCTAAGAAATTAAAAATACACTGTTTTGATATCTTTATAACCTAGAAGGAGTTTTTTTGCAAGTATGTGTTGCTAAATGCCTTGGACATATATCACTTCAAATTATAAACTACTAACTTGAGCTCATCCCTCTCACTTCCTCGAAGCGAGATTATGTTTTATTAATATGTATTTTATTTATGTAATATCTTCTTGTTAGACCTGATGACCTAATTGAAAAAAGCTGTATTTTTCATATCACCTACTTTAATGAAAGATCTATCTATACTGCAAACCTTTGTTTCCCCTGTATGCTTTGACTGTCACAGGTACCTACCACTGATGTTTGAAATTCTCATGTAAACATAATTTTCCTAAAGCATCAGAGACTGTCTTGCCGTAAGTGACATTAAGTAACTAAATTACCTGTGTACTATTTAAAAAGAATTTACACAAAGAGAGTGAAAAGAAAGGAAACTACCAGCAACAACAGCTTTAACCATTTCTTCCTCGGGTTTGAGTTTTATCTTGTCTCCTTTGAGTCTCATATTTTTAGACTCCTGTCATAGCATAAAATAATGGTTGGTAGGAACTTGGTGAAACTTGCTCTCTGGAGCAATCTATCTCTTCTGGAGCTATCTTCTCTGGAGTCTTCTCATAAATTAGAAATTAATCTGGATCTCTGTTATTTTGGAATAGCATTAATAGTTCCTGACATGGTGTGTGCTACATATTTTAAATTACCTATTCTTGTATAAATATACTGAAAGAGGATCTCAGAATTGATTTCTCATGACAGTCAATCAATATATGACTCGAGTGCACATCAGCCTGTTCTCTGACCACTCACCTGAGCAGTAGACTATGAAATTCTTCAGCTAACTTGAGTAAGAATGTTTAAAGACTATCTCTAAAAGCTTTTTTGTTTGTTTTCTTAGTCTTATCACTGACTGTAAGCTTATAAAAAGCATTTTAACTTTAAACAATTAAGTCCCATTTACCAGAGACTATCCAGATTACTAAAGCAAACACTGAACATAAATATCTGCAGCATTAAGTCTTTTCATGGTAGTCTTAACATAGATGAGCCTGCAAGATCATGCCAGATTTTCCAAGTGTTGTGCTAATGGAAGATGCTTCATATACTCTGTCTTTCTTGTAAGCAAACATTTTATTCATCCCTCATAAGTCATTATTAGGTGTAATTGGACATAAATTGTAATGTTCTAGCATAGAAATGAGTGTATAGATTATTGTATGAGATGTACAGTACAGAGCGCAAAGATGATGATGAGTGTAAAGGTTGAAATTAGCAAGAGAAAACCACCAAAACTTTCTGTGAATCCCAAATGAATGTGCTACTAAAACTTCTATTTCACATATTCCCAATTTTGTGAATGCTATGCATGATGCATACAAGCTACTTAAGATATTTTTCAAACTTTGAAGGATGTGTGGTTTGGGCATTTTAACTCAATGCATGAGATTGCTGCTGGGATAAATGTAATATTCCATGAAATGATTAATAACTTCTGCTATTATTACAAAGTGTGTGAGAATTTATGCTCATTATAAACACCATTACAATTATCATGCTGTATTATCATTATCAGCATTTTCTTTTCCTATATCCAGCTCAAACACCATAGATCTCTGTCCTCTAGGGTCTAAGTCTTCCCCTTTCAGACCCATATCATGACTGAAGTTATTAACTCCATTTGTTCAGTCCATGAACTACTCTAATTTTGCAATGTGGACAGGGAAATACTTCATTATGGAACTAAATGTATAGGGAGGAGTGGGAGAAAAAAAAGTGAGTCTGTAGAAAACGTAGCAGATTTGGGCTGAAGTAAGTTCCAAATCACACCCAAAAGAGCCTTACATAGCAAAGAAGGTTTTGCACAATCAAATTTGTAGATAAGTCGATATTTGGGCCCACAGTGAATAAGTACATATCCATGTCAGTGCTTAAATAGCTGCATCGCGATTGAATTTTTAATGGGTAAGGCCTCTATTTTAAATCCCTTTGTTATAAGCACTGTATCAGTGCCAAGATTTATTTTTATTTAATTTTTTTTTCTTATTCTGATTATTTTTTCCAAAAGTGACTTCCTAATGCATAAGGCGTGATATGATAGTGAAGGTTGTGCCTCAATTCATTAGACTCACAAGTTTTCATTAATACACATCAGTAATTTGGAAAACCAATATAAACTGTCATATAGGGAAACAGATTCTATGTTCACTGAGCTTGGTCCAGTTCAAGCTCAGAGTACTGCTTTATTTCTTTACTTGCTTTTCCCAGCATGAGAAATGTAAAATTCTAATTCATATTCATATTTAGAATTCTTCATGGACCAATGTTCACAAATAATAACCACTGGAATTTTTATTAGTTAAAAGTAGTATGATCTTATATTCAGCCTTTGCAGCCCACCAGGGTCAGATCAATTTCAGTGTTCCGGGCATCCTTAAACTCACAAAGATATGAGTGCATGGCTGACTGTATCCTGATTTCACTGCCTGGACATGTAGCTGCTGCTCTCTGGGCTCTGGTTTCCACCTACCCAGGTAGGGGCTACAGGAGGCTGGCTCAAAATAGGGAATAGGATAGGATGGACCAGAACTGGAGTCGTCTTCCACATAATCTGACTTTCAGCAATCTGAGTATCAGTGAGCCACAAAACCTGATATAACATGGTAGTTACTCTATTAAGGCTAAATTGGCCAGTGGAATTTACTGCTTTTTCAATTCTAATAGTGCCTTAATGACAAAAAGTCATTTTGCTACTTGTACTACATTTTGCTGCCTTGTACTACATCAGGTGCATCAGTAGGAACTTAGTCAGAGTTAAAGCTGTTGGATCAGTTTGTTAATTTGTGCAGATATTGAGACAACTTCGCTTACAGTACACTTACTCCTGACCAAAGAGTTTCTTCAATGTGTAGATGTACTTTTAGTTTAACAGTAAGGTGTGTTAAAGCAGAGGTAAAATTTTTAGTCCTGCACTTTAAATATCAGAGGCAATAAAAATATCCTTTCTGTGGCATATGAAATGCAGCTATGTACCATTTTGTGGAAATTTGTCTCAAAACTTGCTGCATAGTTTTTGGTCACCACAACTTGGTTATGGTCAGCAAGAGAAAAAGGAAATATTTCTGTTAATTTTCTACCTCTTTCCCCCTGTTTTTGCCACTGAATAAGTGCCAAAAAAGTATGCTTTACTGGCTGGTATTTTAGCAATCTGTATACAGTTCCAGAGAAGATTTCCACAGTGTCAGTCAGAGTGATACTAATCTCAATAACACGTGCCGCTAGCTTGGAAGCTGATGATAAATTCTGAATGTCATGAGTCATTAAGTGATAATTATCACTTCTAATGAAGAGCATCTTCTAAGATTTTGCTGGGGATGTGCAGATTAACATTCTTCTTTCGAGATCTGTGAAGATCATGGATTGCTTCTTTTTTTGTATTTTTTACGATGAACTGCTTCCATATTATTAGAATTACTGGATTTTATTATCCAGTAACATTTGCAAACCTCCTTGAAAAATTACAAAGTCTTTTCTGAACATGCTGAACATTTCTGACTATAATATGTCCTCACGGTCTTTATCTGCCTGAAGCTGTAGGTGTGCAAAGTTAATTTCTACTTGTTACCTGTAAAGTAGTTAAGAAACCTGCAGAACAGTTTGCATGTGAAGGAACATGAGATTTTTATTAACTACCAATGACCAAAATGTTTCAGTCATAAAGGAAGATAATTCTAAAGCATAGATGATTCAGAATGTCATAACACAATCAAATTAATAGCAATACTCAAACTTCTGGGTTTGCTCACCACTTTCCTTCTTATCTGAGTTACAGTGCTTTGGTTAGTCAGTACTCATGCACTGATTTTAAGCCATTGTACAGTGATAAATACTGCTCTCTAATTATATCCAATTCCATTTTTTCAGGTAGCTCTTACAAATGAACTTGCTGAAAAAAAGAGCAGGAAGTGAGGTCAGAATAGTCTTGCCTCTTACGCTTTTTTGTTATTAATGAGAGTTTTAGAAGTATTTAAATACTTGTCTCTTATTGTTACCAAGGACTGCTCAATGCTAGAAGAGCTTTAAGATTCTAGCTATTCTAGCCATTACTTAACAATTAGTTTATCTGACATGGTTATTGCTTGTTAAAGGATTTTCTGTTTAGTTTAGCTGTATTTTTTTAATGAGGACTTACAAATGTAAGCAATGAAACTTCTAAAAGCACCTGACTGGCTACCATTAATTCCTCTCACTTCAGATAAAGAGGCAGAGGTATCTTTAGGGATTAAATAAATGGCAGCTATTCCCTTAGTACTCTGCAACACGTGGCTGAACTGTGAAAATTTTACATTATGTAGAAAAATCTTCCTGCCTAATGTGTGCAATTCATAGCTGTCTGAAGGTTTTAGTGTGAGCAATTGTTGCTAGAGTGTATCTTCATAACTTACCCTTGCACGGATGAATTGTGCGAAGTAAAAAGAACATGAATCTTTCAGTGCGGTCTTTTTGAAAGCAGTCTTTGCAGTTTTCCCTCAGCAGGAACATTTATAGGATCTAGATTATACTTGGGGAGAAATTTTCAGTTCTAAAAGCAGTGATTTAATTGCTGCCACAGGGCACACCATTCCATGCTTCCTGTAAGCATTGATCTGTGGTAACAGCAGTCACAGTTTTCCAGCTGTACGTTGTCCTGCAGAAAGGTCGGATTGAAGAGCAGGTGTTACTGTGGCAATTACAGGGGAAAATGCAGCAACCAGGTAGAAGGCAAGTCATTTAAATGACATGAAAAATGAGGAAATATAGATCAGTGATGCAGAAAAAATAAAATCTAAAAAAAATCTAGAGCCTGGACACATGTATTTATGATTTGTCATATCCTGTATTGTTTCAAACTGGGATGTATAACAGAAAGAAAATAAATAAACAAGTCATTCTTTATACTGAGTTTTCATGACTGATGACAAAAAAATCTGAGAGAAATAATACTGTGAATCAGATGACTATTTGTGCTTTGCTGTATTAGCTGAAGTTTTCCAGGAGAAACTCAGTGCAAAGTGACCGTTTTTAAAACTACATATATTCACCTTGGGTTTGTTTTCAGAAAAAAATCAGAACATTCATAAAAATTAATTGTGTTTAAAAGTGCATGTGACAGTACTGTAAAATATTAAAAGGGAAAAAAAGTCCCTTTTAAAAGTACATTATGTCGCTCCAGTGCTGAACAACCGTGTGTGTCACAAAGTTACTAATAGTCACCATTCTCCATTTTTACTAAGGCAATCACCTTTTCATTCAGAAATATGAAAATTAAATTCATTTTAGCATATATTAATGAAAAATAACAAGTGTTGTCTGTCTTTTTCCCTAAAACAGTGCCCGCTGTCTAATTTTATTCTTTAATTTCATGTAAACATAGCTATAATGGCAATAATGTAGAGTGTATGACAATGTATGAATACATATTTAACTGACTTGAAAATCCCTCTCCATTTTTTTTTTTGCAATCAATCCATTTTTGCTCAGGAAGAGAGACTATAAAGAAATGTGAAACCTATAGAAAAAAAATGAGACTAAATTAATCAGAAGCATACAAGAGATTCGGAGTTCCAGTTATTCTCTACAGAGACGTTCAAAACATAGGTGAAGTTTGGGAAAAACAAGGAAATTTGGCTTCACTGAAAAAAGAAACTAAAATTTCTGTAGCTTAACAATTAATTTGGTGAAAACTCCAAAGTGAACAGAAATACTTAGAAAAGCTCAGTCATGGTGTTAAATTGGCTCCTACCAAATAAATAGCCCTAGGTTTGAGTTGAAGTATTTGTTCTCTGCTGTCACCACCTGAGATGGTAATTTGTTCACTTTTGTTGTCTAACCAGTCACCAGGGTGAGAGAGGAGCTTCACAGAGAGTGAGTTACAGGAGCTTCACAGAGAGTGAGTTTCCCATCTGCCATCACCTCCCGTCCTCATGTGTACACACGCACGGGTAGAATGTCTGTATTGCTGCTGGGGGCAATGTCTTAAAGACTTTGTGCTGCCCTGTGCAGTCCTTAGGCTTCACTGGCTCATTGCAGTCAGAAATTTCCCTGCTTCACCAGCAGTTCTTAAAGCTCCTCTTGGTAGTGACCTCAATCCCTTCACACTCCCCAAAAATGAGATCCAGGAAAAGTGAAATGAGACAGGGACTCAGCTGGGGTCCCACAGTACCTTAGCAGCTCTGGTGAACAGCAGCTGTCAGAGTCTGTATCTGGCTGGCTGAGGTTTAGTGAAGCTCATCTGAGCCATCAAAGATGGCTTTATATTTTTCTATCTACCTCCTCTTCTTTTGTACATGCTGAAGTTTTCCCTGTATAGTTCACAAATTATCTGTGTTACATGAAATTCCTTTTCAGAAGATCTTGGCTTAAAGTGCATTTTCATAAACTTGATAAATGTATAAAGCAATTGCTTGTGTGTGTAAAGCTTCCTTAGTCTTTTGGCAGATACTGAATCATTACATTAACAAGCCCTAAGTCCCATGGTAAACTGTTGTCCGATGAAACAGATAGCTCTGGTGTTTGGAGGCTGCAGAGGGCCTTAAAAGTAAAAACAATATTGACATTGACAAATAGATGAAATACTGGCCTTGCTGACTTAGTTGCTTTCAAGGTATTCTGCAGAGTTTTGCTGGAGTAGTTGCTAAACGAAACACACTGTAAGGTTGTTGAAACAAGATATTATGAGAAGTTTCTAGGACATGTTCAAAGGAAACTGAAGTATTTTCGATTTTCTCACATTCTCTGGGATCCTTCCAAAAGCATGGTGTAAGTGTGCTGTTATATTATATATACAATTTATATACCATTTTGGTAAACAAAAGAGCACACATTTGCATCCAGGAATTAAAATGTACTCTTGATCTAATGCTTTAATTGCCTAATCAAGATATCACAGTCAGTTAACTTAGTGCAATTTAAATTGTATTTACACTTATGTAAATTATCTAATTATTCCTTGTTGCTATTAATGATGCTACAAAAGTAGTTTTAAGCCAGCATCTTATTATCTACCCTTTTCTCTGGTGATATGCTCACCCTCCTTCTGTGTTACTCCACTGAGTTGAGTTTTTGCCATCAGGAGTACAAACTAGGGGATGAGGGTTTCTTCCTCCCAGGCATGATTAGTCAGGTTCTTTAATCCTTCTCTGTAGATGCCATGATTTCCTTTTAGAGAGAGAACCATGCAACTACACAGAGCTAACAAAATACAACAGAAAATGAACCTGATAGTGTAACTAAAGCTTAGAAACACAGAAGGAGCAGCAGCCAATTTCCCACCAGTAATTGTGGTATTACAACTAGGGCAAGCTGGACAATAAGCATGAGCTCTTTAAGCAAGTTGCAGATATGGTCTAGGTTCCTTATGTATTTTTACAGATACAGCAAATCAAGATAGAATAACTTTGAGACATAGTACAAGTCCCATGTCTTGATGTGTTTAATTTTTTTTTTTAATAAAAACTGAGGTCTATTGCTAGCACTTGGCCATGCCACACTGAGTGGTCCACAGAACTACAACATAAATGAGTCCTTCAATCCCTAATTCCCTTGGAACTGAAATTTTCACTTGTGTAAAATTCTTGCTTTAAAAAAGTTGTCTGGTAATCTTAATAAATGAAGCATGTCACTTTCATACCAAGGGAAATTTCCTGTTAAGGAAATTTATCTCCCTTATCCTAAAGAGAATATCCTCATGGCAGCCTGAACATGTCTGAGTGAAAGAAACCAGGCAGCATGTTGTATCTTTCTTCTGAACATCTCCAGCTGTTCTTTTGGAAATTGGGTTCTTTTGTCTGAGTTTTAAGTATTTCCCCTTTGGCTCCAAATCGCAAAGTGAACCAAATTACAAGATGTGTTGCTAAAATACAGTATGCTCTTTACAGCAGAACTAAAAGCCCAACCCTACAGCAGAATGATAGTCTTGTATGAATAGAAGTCATATCCATATCAGAATATTGGTAGCTATTTTTATTTCACCTTTTATTTATGTGCTATCTGCTGGTTTGGGTTTTATAGTGTTTCTGTATTCAGCTTTGCCCACTGTAAGTTTTAGTAATTCCCCTGTTATTTTTCTGTCGCTCTTACTTTCTTTCAGCTGCTTTCAAGAAAATACGAACAAAGAAAAAACGTTACTCTAGAAAGAATTCAGAGCTCCAGCTCTCGGTTAGCTTTAAAATGAAGCTAAATACATTTCTTGGTGTAAAAGTGCTGTCACAGTTTACATTCCAGAGTCTGATAAGCATCTACCACTCCAGATGATGATAAATAGATCTAGAAAGGCCTTAGGTAATCAGAAATTTTAGTCAAATTTAAATTTTTTTCAATTTTTCATTAATTTCTAAAAGATTCACTACATGACAACAGTTACAAAACCGGTACCTGGGTCAGTGGTGGCAGTTTCTCTGTTTGCTTGTCTGTGCTTTTGCCTATACCTATTCCATTTGTTTCCTAATTGTTCTACTTGGGCCTAAGCTATGCCCTCACAAAAAGCAGAAAAGACTTAGGTAGTAAGTTATAAAAAATTAAACAAAACCTGAAAAAAAAAAAAGAGAGATGTGATTGCAACATTTCCATGGGAAAAACCTACCAACTCTACAGATCAAATTACAGTTAAATACAAAAGTACTTGTGTTTTCTCCAGGAAAGCCCTTCCTGGAGCTGCCATGGAGATGAGTAAGTTGATTTTTGGAAAGATACTGCTGCTTGTGTAATTCTGAGTGGCTGGAGGAGGTTTTCTGTTGGTAGCATAGTACAGCTCTTGAAATGTGACTCACACAATGAAAAGTTTTTCCAGGGAGACTATTTTCTGCCCTGATTTATTTTTGCATTGCACTTAGCATGCTTACCAGAGTAAATCTTCACATGGCTGGTTTTCAACTGTGCAGAGTGCAAAGGACACATAGACTTTTAAAAAAAGTTTGCAGGGAAAGGCAGTAACTTTCCCACTCCTTTTGTTACACCTTTTTTTTAAAAAACAAAACTTTGGTCTGCTAAAAGTGGGAAACCTCGCACCAGCACAAAACTGGGGAGAAGTGTAAGTGACACACAGTGTGTGAACCTCAGTTCCAGTTCATTGAAAAGGTGGTGGTGAGGCAAAGTTTCATATAGTTCTGGTCAGGACCAGTGGAACTTCTTGGATCAGCCAAGATTTTGACAGTGTACTGAATACTCAGTAAAAAGTGTTTTAAAATGAGAATGATACAGTCTTTTGTTTTTCTGTTAAGATATTTATTAAATTCATGTATTTCTATTGTACATTTATATGGTAATTCTTTATATGTCACGGAAATACGAAATACAAAGGTTATGTCCTCTATTAACTCCATAATCTGCAGTTTAAACAGTAATAAAGGTGTGAAAATTGTGTTCAGAATTACAGCATTTTGTCCATCTTTAAGGATGGGTAAAATGCTGTAAAGCAGATATAACCATTCCAGTTTGGAAGTATCTTGGCACTTTCTAAGAGCAAGAAGACATGTTCATGGGAATGATTTATTTCTCACTTGATACCAGCTAGTCTGCTGATTCTTTACTTATGAAAGATTTGAAAAGATCACTAGGACAGTACTGTGTTTATACAAGTAAAATGTATAGCCCCATGTAACAAGCTTCGTGTTTGAATCTGGATTCATGTGGCTATCTATAGGAAGATGGAACAAGCCTAAGGCTCAGTTTTCCAGAGAGATTAAGAACCGTCCATGCCATCCTTATTCCTTGTACCCAGAGGCGACTATGTTACCATAAACTTTGTTACATGTAAAATAAAAAATACTAGGTTATATCCTCTGTGTTTTGATGCTGCAGGACAGACAGCTGTTTGGGTGAGGGAAAGTGGTGGAGGAGTATTCGAAATAAGATGTATAGACATGTATGAGCATAGTCTGAGCCTAATCCGTTTGTTATTGTATGAAAGCTGCCTGGAGCTTGGATCTGCTAGTTAATATTCAGTAGTTAGTTAGTTAAAGTTTAAGTCTTAGGTGTTCATTTAATATTCAATGTCTTTCTCTTTCTTACCCTTAATGAGTCAACCTGCCAGACTAAAGAGAGCATGAAGAGCATTAGTGATACTGCAGAGCAATTGTGACAACTGAGGGAGATAGGAAAAGACAGGTTGATTCAATGTTTAAAACAAAAGGAGAAAAACATGACAAAGAAAAGAAAGAACTCAATGTCTCCCTTTCCAAAGTTTGATTTAGGTAGCAGCTCATTTATTTATTCTTTTTCTTGTTTTTAATAAAAAGTGAAAAGAGGATCCTATATCCATGATAAAACATGGTGTTCTTGTTTGATTAATAGCTCACAGTGATGTTAGAAGATGCCTAATTATGCATCAGTGTTTGTCTCATTATGTAGAGGAACATCATCATAGCAGATAGTCTGTGAACAGAGAGTGGTTTCCTTTTTGATAATTAATTCTCATGCTTCAAAGTATGTAACCCAAACAACTCTCACTGTAAGACTTCAATAGACCTAATTTTGGAAGCAAACTGTTCGTTGCAAATAATGAAATGGGGTAAACAAGGTACCTGACCTAATCTAAAAACCATGTCTTAAATTGGCTGCTTTTCTTTGCTAGTAGGTTGTCAGAGAATTTCCATGAACTGCAGCTTTCTGAAAACCTCTTCAGCAATAATAACTCCGTCTTCTTTCACTGTGCTCCTTGGCATAGCAGTGAGTGCAAAGGTTATACGACTAACAGGGCTAACTTCTACAGTTAAATGATTGAAACAGTTTTGAAAACTACAGTTCTAGCTTTGTAAAAAACAGAAACTTTTTAGTTTCAAAGTATCAGAAGAAGGGTTGTATTGCCACTCTGGAGAAAACTGAAAAAGGAAAAAACTCTTGAAATAACAGCTAAGATAAGTAAATGTTTGGATGATGAAATGCAGCAATTGAGAGAAGGAACTGGATACTTGCTTCAAGAATAGGCATTCTTGAAGCTTGTAAAGCCCTGGATTCCACCTGTAAAAAAAGTCTAGTATTACCAGGTGTTTTGTTATGGGAAATAAAATTCAGGAGATATGAAGGATAGTTAGAAGTCTATGGCTCCATGCATCTAGCATTTGCACTGCTAGGTATTTGAGGCTTCTTTCAGTAGGTCAGAGAAGCTTCATTGAGCATTTACATGTTTTATCCTGTTGCACTATGCAGAGCATAGGTAAATTCATCACTCCACAGGAAAGATGTTTTACCTCAGAACTCCAGTTCCTGTCAGAGGGCATTTTTAAAAAGAAAAATATTGATACAAAAGTTGGAAGACAAGATCAACTTCTTGATATAGTATCAAATTTCGAAGACAATAAATAAGGTATTGCCCATGACCTCTTTTGTGTTTTGAAATCTGAGTTTCAAAGTATATTTCAAGGGCTTCTCTTATTTACATCAAAAATCCTGTGCACTAGGGAAAAAAACTTCACTGAATTCTTGAGGAAAAGGACTAACTTCAAGCTCTATTAAGAACCTGATCAACCTGTGATGGTTAGCACATAGAATGGAAAAGAACTAAAGAATTATAGCACATTCAGTTAGTCAGGAAGTTATTCATAGATTCTGTGAGTAAATGGCCATATTCCAATACCTTTAGGTTAGTCAAGCCTAAGGTTTGCAACACGTTAGAATGCCAGTGGAATTATTCTGGGAAATAAGTGTTCCAGGTAGGGAGCTGTACCAGAATCTGATGCCACTTAAAAAGTAATTATATGTGTTCTGTGACTCCTATTTCCAGTCCTCCCAAGGATCAATGTTACGGTCCTCTGCAAATATAAGGTCAGTGCCGTCCTCACAGTGGTGTTTCACCAGTTCTGCAATACAATCTGTCCTTGGCATTTGAGAGGTTAAGAAGAGTGGAATGAGAGAAAACTCTTCTCTGGAGACAGCACCTATTGCAAAAGTCAGTGGTATAGTTTGGAGGAAGAACTAAGAGTATGTCAAAGATAGTTTCAGGCAAAACAGAGAAAATGTCAGTCTGAAGACAAGTCTCAAAATCTGCAAGGCTGTTTGCAGTGTTAAAAATACATTACAAAAGGAAGTGCTGCTTGACAGGTCATCATTTACAATTTTTAAGAATCAATATTGTCAGGATGCAAAATTGTGACTGTGAAAGAAAGAGGATAGCATTTGTGAGTAATGTATTGATCTCAAGTAAAGTTTTTCTTTCATGGATTCACTTCCAAATAACCTTCTAATTGGCCTTGCAACCTGGAAGAAACCTGAAAATATACTTCCCTTGGGGACGACTTACTGTATAAATACCTCTGTAGTAACAGACTTGTTAAAAATAATCAAATTTTAATGCAGCAAGGTCACTCTTTTGACAGGTCTGTGCTACGTAATTGTGTTCAGAGAATGACCTATAAAGGTAGCTGTACATTTCTGCATTATCTTACTGTATACTGAAATATTTTCCCTGATAGGTAATCCAGTTGTCCAAATTCTTGTTTGAGCTGTAGCCACAGTAACACTCATTGAATTAGGGGTGTAAGAAAGTGCCAAAACAAGTGTGTGCATCCACAGTAAAGTCTCTGTTGTAAAAAATTGTCCATTTAAAAAGCTTTTGCAACCTCCTCTGCCTTCCTTCTCATCCCCTGGATGGGCAATGTGTCCCTGAGCACATTTGTATGGGTCACATGAAGTTCAGGGCTACCACAATGATACTGGGAAGAAATTCTTCCCCAGTTTGGTTGACGTTTATTCCATCATCCATGCTGCTCTTGTGGTAAAGCAATTCCAGGGAGCAAAATGTTCTGCAAATGAAGGAGCCTGCTATCAACTGTGGGAAAGACATCCTACCATACTACAATGCCATTGAAAGTTTCAAGAACCACCTCATACAACTGGCAGTTGGAATAAATCCATTAAAAAATCTTTCACTGTTTCCTTATAAGGAAGGAAAATTTGGAGCTGTGTCAATACTACCAACAAACTATCAAGTCAGCCCTAGCTGCTTATGAGGTGGTTCAACTTACTGTGCTGCCTTACTGCAATCTAAAAATGAAGTGTTTCACTCTTTTTCCTGTTGAAAAGTCTGGAATGAAAAAGTACCTCAAGAGTTTAATGATGTGTCAGTGACATCTGTGTAAGCAGTCACCACACCTAATATCTAGGTTTTCAATTACCTGAACACTCATCTTGTTGACAAAGGCACTTCTCTGCTGGTGACAGAATGACTGGTAAGTCACAATTGTCTGGGCTCAGGGAAGTGGAACAAAGAGGTACCAGGATCTCTGCATGTCTCTATTGAATGGAGCTATAGCTGGAGAAGTCTCAGCAAATCCAGCTTGCCTCACAGATTCTGCAGTCCACGTCACTTCTTTCATGACTATATGAAAGCCCATGCACAACAAAACACATTTGTTCAGAGAAGTTTACCTTAAGTCTATCCTGAATGAAATCAAGCTGTATTCATCAGCTCTGTTCAGCCTCTTGCTCTTAAAAATGCTGACCTGTTCAGGTTGTGGCAAAAGAATGTGCATTTACTGTGGAGTTTGGAGAGTCTTTCAACTTTAACAGGCTGTAGTTGAAATTGAACATCAAAATGAGGGTGCTGTCTGGGAGTTCATAGTCATTGAAGTGCAAGAAATGAACAGAACCATTGCACATTCAGGATATGCTCCATGGCCTTGTAGTATATCATGCAAGGACTTTGAGTCATTATTAATATCAGAAAAAGAAACCACATTTTAGCTTGACTCATTAATATCAGAAAAAAGAGATTGCATTTTAGCTTGACTCAAGCCAGTTAACCCAAACATCACAGCCAAAACAAGTTTCTGAGTGTTTGGCACAAGTGTATCTCTAAGCAGTGCTACTTCCAGATCAGCAGTAAGTACATGGTAATCTCAAGTGATCTTAGTCTTTGGTGTGCAAACCTGTTTGGAAAGAATGAGTTATCTAGTGCTAGAATAAGATGGCACTTAGCCAATTGCTATTAAGTAGCTATGAGTTTTTCTCTTATGTATCAGTCTGTATCAGAACTTACCATACCCAATAGTTTCCACACTACCTGTCTGCTTCTGTAACTTCTTGTTGTCTGGAAAGGCTATGGATCAGATCTGCTAAAATCTGTTTGGCAGAAAACTTCCCCATCCTTCCTCCAGATTTCCTTAGTAAGGACTAATTGACAGAATAGCTTGGGTAAATACTGAGGTCAATGTTAGTCACTGATAACTTGCATGATGAGACAGTGTGCCCTCAGCAAATGTGTATGATGCAAAAATAGAGAAAATTATTGACATCAAATAATATAGGAATCTCAAGGATTGGGCAAAAGAAATCTCATTAAGTTCAACAAGGAGTGATAGGTTCTGCACCTAAGTGAATAACTCCATGTACCAGTAAAGATGCAAACTGGCTAGGTGGTGTGATGTAAGGAGCTGCAAAGGTTGTAGTGGATACCAAGTGAATAGGAGAAAGTGTTGGCCTTGTATCACCAGGAAGACAAACTGGCTTGGTCTATCCTAGGATGAGAGTAAGCAGATAAAACTAAGTTATGCATTTTACAACGTTGATTCTGCACAGAGCTGTAATTCTACATCCAATTTTGGGCCCTGCAATTCAAGAAGAACTACAGCTGGAATCAGCTTAGCTGAGGACTGGCAGAATTGTCATGGGCTAAAAGTATGTGACCTTTGAGAAGAGGCTGACAAACCTGGGCTTGTTTAGTCTGGCAGAGCAGCAGCTAAATGGTGCTCTAACATTTGCCCACAGTAACTGGTATGAGAATTGCAGAGATCACAAAACTAAATTCCTCCTCATACTGACAGATGGTATAATAAGAAGCATCAACCCCAGGATGCAGCTTGGAGGATTCAGTTTGGACTTTACAGAAGACTTATTCACAAGAAGGGCAGCACAGAACTGGATTAGTTTATCCAGAGTTATAACCAGGGGACTTGTCCTTCTTGTAGACTTTGACTTGGCTGTGAAAAGTGGCAGCTGACCTGGTAGAGACTGTGCAACTACTCTGTGTTTAACCAGCACTTCCAATCGACATTCTTCAAATATGAAACTTAGAGGGAAACTAGAAGAAAGGAATATGATGTACCCAAAATCATAGGCTCACCTTGTATACTCTATTCAGACTGATTTGCTTTTATGGTAGCAGACATACAGGCAGTGAAAATAAAAAGAATGGCAATGCACTAGAGAGGGCTATTTTGTCAATTGCAGCAGAAAACAAGGAATGAGTAAATAAGCATAGGCCACTCCATTTCCTTTCTGTATTTTGTGTCAAGCTTAAGTCAGTCATCAAAAGATTAAGCTATTCTGGGAAAAGGGTATTCTCAAAGCTTCAGGAAACAAAATTAGGATATCCTTGCTAATTTTACCTGGGAAGATAAACCCATCTTGCATAAGGGGACATAATAAGGTGATAATGGTTCTTCTCACTATGAGAGCCATGGAGGGTACAAAAGTGTACTTGCAGGTTTGTCTGTGCATATTGGCACAAAGCTCTTCGTTGCTGGCCGGAGAGTAAAAAAGATAGAGAAAGATCTTCTTGAGCTGGCCTCAAAGAAGCTGGCCTTGTGGCTGTTTCAAGGCAAAATAGCCATTTTACTGCTTCAATTTTCACCAAGAGAAATAGTTGTTTGTGTATTGATTTACTGACCTAAGGCCACAGACTACTATAGTTTTGGTCGCATTACTTCCTTCCATATGTGCCTTTGCTGAGATAACATGAGAGGCCAATGTTTTTCAAATACTGGAAGGTTTTTTTGGACTATTTTCATATGGTTCGTGTTGGGAATGGCAGAGCATGGAATGGAATTACATACCTCTCAGTCAATTCAGATTAGGAATAAACAGATTGAGTTCAAATTGTTTATCCAGGCATTTGGCAGACTCTGTTGCTGTTCTTAATTATTTGATAATTTGCTGGTCAGTGATCCTTAACAGAAATTGTTAGTACTTTTGTGCAGAAATTTAAGGTGCTACAGATGTGGAGAAGGGCTCTATTACAGACAAAGATTTGGGTGGACTTGCCTGGTCAGACAAAAGTGGGACTTAACAAAATGCTTTCTTTTCTTTGTATTTTTCTTCCTTCTTCATGGTCCATGCTGCAGTCAACCACATCCTGAAGACCAGCTTTCATGTAATCTTTTAAGTCTCCCTTAACACATTCTCAATAACCCTGGAGGAACATTTCTTGTCACATGGTAAAATGGGTACTAATGTGATAATGAAGTACTCTCTGTATGCATCCCAACATGAGAGAGGAATTTCAGTTCTGATTTTTACTACCTGACAAATACAGAACCCTGGTTTCCAATTTATTTCTGGGCACCAAATTAAGTAAATGGCTACTCTGCTTGAGTAGATCTTTAATTATTATGACCAAGCAATTGTTTCTCTGCTATTATTTTAGAAATACTTCTCCAGACTTTAAATTAAGACAGAGGAGGCCCATACAGAACAATTACAATGGAGAATTTGTTTACAGGCTGTCACTAGAAGAGACATAATGCTTCCCTTTATCATCACTTGTCAGAGCAGTGACAGCCTGTAGACAGCCTGCCCATGCATTATTCTTTATTTGTCACCACTTGTGCCAGCTCTTGCCCCAGCAGGTGCCTGGCATGTGTCAAACTTATGATTCAGGTATTCATTTGATCAGCACTGTAAAGAAAAGTATGATGTATTTTCTTTTAAATTACAAATTAGGTATTTGCTCCCCATATCTAATGAGAGGGGCTTTGGCTTCTTTATATGCAAAAAGTACCATTTAAGTTTACTGTAGAATTTAAATACTGGCTTCTCTCTCTGAAAGTGGAATTTATATAATACTACAGAATATGACTTAAACCACGCTACCTCCCTGTTCTATTGTCATGGCAAATCTGTTCAAATAGTTTCCTTTGGTAGTGAATGGGCAGAATGCGTTGTCCTCTCAACATTTAAATGTCTTTTCTTTACATGTTGCTTTCTATTTTACACACTGCATTATAATTTCTTTCAAATAATTTCTCAAGAATTACAGTTTTGTGCTGACATTGATTCATGCATGTTTACTTGTGCACTTGAGTTTGCTTAGTTGTTAACGTGTATGTGTAACATACAGGGTTTGTGTGTGAGATGCTTCTTCTGGAGATAATATTAGCAACAGAATAGTTGGGATTTGTGAGAATGCAGTTGTACTATAGGAAATACAATATTTGGTGTTCTCTTCTGTGAGGAAAATTTATGGAGTTCTGTGAAAAGGGGAATTTTATTCTAATAGATTTGGCAGAAGACAAGGTTTTAAAAATCTACATTTGTTAGTAGTCATGAACGCTGACATTATTTGTTAATCAAAAATGTGGTTCAAAATTAAAGATATGTTTTTACTATTTATATAAATAGTAGAAAATATTGCAGTTTTCTTAGAAACTACTACTGTTCTACTGTCTCTGGCTGTTACTCGCTGTTTATTTTTGCTTTTAGAGATTGGTAAAATTTTAAACAGACAGTGCCACAAGACATTGCAGGACAAATTAGAGTATGAGAGCACTTTTGTAATGATTTAAGTTCAAACTTCCCAAAAGGGAATTTTTTTCCTTCACCATAAGGTATTTTCATTCTCACTACCATATTGGAGGCAGTCATTGAACTTAAATACTTTGTGATGTTTTTATACTTTATTTGTAGTTGCTGAGAATTTGTTCCCAAATAAATTTCCAAACCACCTTCCTTGCCATGTCTCACAACTAAAGATACAGTAGGTATTGTTGCAGACCTCTATTTGCCTATGTCATGACTTACTGTTAGGATGTTACTAACATGTAACTGCTGTATAAAATTTAAGTACCTTATGTATCTCTAGTAATGCATATACTTTGGTTTGTGTGTAGACCTGATCTTTTAATGTCACTTGTCTAACTAAGCTCTATAAAATTCATGAGTTATTACTTTTGTTTTCTTCCTTACTATTTCCAGATATGTCTAAATGAGGATGCATTTAGAATTCTGTGTAAACAAGATATCCAAATTTTATTTGTTAAATAAAATATCCACATTTTATTTGTGTGTTTCTGCTTTTATGCAACTTGTTCCTTAAGCAACAAGGAGAAAATAATTAAATGATTTGGTCATGAGACTAATTAAGTAGATGAAAATAATTTTGGGATATGTAATCCTGGCATCAAAACATGTGCTGGATGTTTTAATGCAGTTCTTCACAAATGAGGTGACATTCTGTTTAAATGTGTGAAGCGCTGTCTGAGAGAAGGGGAGAAAGGTAGCACAGAGCTTTTGTTTGTTCCGCAGAATTTGAGATATTATCCTTACCAAAGGAAAAAAAATATTTAAAATTTGCGAGACCTTTTTCCTGAGTTTGTAAGGAATCTGAAGCAATGAAAGAACAGTATGAGCTACCATTGATTTAATAGATTTCAAGCTGCAATACAACTAATGGCAATCAAATCATATTATTCAACTCTATTGTTATTTAGCAATTGATATAAGAACAGAAAAGAATGTATCATAATTTGATAGTTTACATCATCTTGCCCTGAAGTGTTTTCCTGAGAAGATAGGCACTCAGCTTTCAGAATTTGCTCACTGGAAGATGTGGAAGGAGTGAAATTAATTCCTTTGTATGACACTGAATTTCGGTGAATTAATTTGGCTCAAGACAAGTGATAACAATCAGAATGCACGAAAAGGGTGCATTTATATTAGTTCATTTAAACATCAGTGGTGGCCATACTCAAACTGCCTGCTGTAAGGGCCTTACCCTAACATTTGTGACACCCAAATAGTGAATGCCCAACTCACATGTGCCTGCAGGCACCAGAGAGCCTACCAACACTACAAACAACTTGGACTGCCCAAGTAAGGCTCCTGCTTCTCTCCATTTTAGAGCGTTTAGGTGCTTTCTTCATGGCTGCCTTCAGCTACGAAGAGGGAAACTGCCTAGGAAACAGGAAAGAGTAAAGCAATTATGTCTGACACATAATGCAATTCAGAGCTATGTAGTAGCTGATCAGCTCCTCTGGACAGCTAGAGTCTCATCAGTGAATCCATCTCCGAGGGCAGGCAGGTGATGATGGGGGATTTGTACTCTAGCAAAGGCATTTAGTGAATGCTTCCAGAGATGGAGAGGTGTGTTCTGGCTGAGCAATCCCATTATTTTTAGTGCTTGTCTGAACAACATGCAGCAATGTGGTCTTGCTCTTGGTGCTGGGTCCCTGTGCGCTATTCAGTGCAAACAAACTGAAGACTTGTGGATGGAAAAGGAGAAGGGTTAGGTGACCTTGGAGAACTACAGGAAATTTCTGGTGTCTGAGGACTAACAGAACCTATGGTACCTAACTGATTAGATTAGATTTTATTTACTTTGGAAATATGTAATAACCTGTCACTTTGGAGCTTTTTCACTTTTCATGGCTATTAGATGATACAATTTACAATACAGAAAAACATCCAGACTGACAGCCCTAACAGACTTTCTTATATTACTTGCAAGGTCTTTGTATCTTTGTTTTTAAGGTCTATTTCCCTTCTTCTATATTCCTGCGCTATGGGAATAGTCTCAATGGAGCTCATAAAAACAGAAAAACAGTTCAATAAATATACACTTTAAACAGTCTTGCCTTTGGGCACAAAATGATCCAGGGCTTGAATAAACCTCAGTTCAGTCACAAAACTGAAGTGTAGCTGGTAGCTAAAATGAGTCAGAGTAGCACACAGGCCTTGTCCTGTGAATATGATTGGTCATACAAAACCCACCATTCAAGACACAGAACATCTCCTGACATTGTTACTGTTGGGATTTTATTGAGTATGTAATAGTGAAACAGGATGGAAAAAGGGATACTTCTTTCCTTCTTATTTGGGAATTTAGATGTATATTCTACAGTTAGCCACAGAGTAGAAGACAAAAACTTTCTATATTTATCTGAATATCATTCTCTTTTTTGGTTTTTTTTTTTGTTGTTATTTTTGTCTCAGACTTGGCTTTCCTCACTTGACCTAATACTTCTCCCAGGCAGTACTATGAGTACAAACCTCTCTCTTGACTCAGGATGTCACCAGAGTGTTGAGTTTCTCCTTCCAGAAGTCCCAACCTGTTTTGTCATTGTTGCGGTGTGATGTTCCCAGTCCCTCTTCTGTGCCAGTGTGCACCAGGATTCCTTAGGATGGAGGACCATTCCATGTAGTACTCTTCCACTAAATACACATCAGTGTTCTACTTCTTCCTAATCTGCAGGTAGCTTTGTCAGCTAGGAAAAAAAACAGATGAAGAGAGACATGTGGAGGGAACTCTATTTCACTGGAGCTTAATTTTATTTTTACACAAGATCCTGTATTGTTTGTGCTGTGACTTGTTTGCTCATTGCCTTAAATTTGTGTGTCAGCATAATATACTCCAGGATACTGCTAAATGGATATCCTTTTGGCTAGTCCACAGCAAACATCTTGCAATTTGTAATGTGAGAACAGGAGCAAGGCCTATGTTGTTCATAAAAGTCCAAAGAATTAGTAGCTGCTATCAGAAAAAAGCATAACCTGACAAAGCCATTTCCATGAGACTTAGCTTGCAATCCTTAGCATCACTAAATGCAGCTTATCAACAGTTTTAATTATTAGAGAATAAGGTTTTCTCTCCCTTTTCCCCTGATTAATGAAATCATCATCATTTTCCAAAGTAATGAGTGGCAGGCTGAGGTGTTATAGCAAAGACAAAAGATCAGGACTTGGGTTTTAGGTGTATTTAGGAAGAGGCAAAACTGTAGGGTGTTTTTTTGTTGTTGGGTTTTTTTAATGATACTTAGTGTGCGCTTCTTGTCAGAAGAAAAAATGTTCCCAATGATGATGTTTTGCAATACAAACAGAACCAGATTTTCAGAGAACCTATGAACTACTCTACATTTGCAGCCTAATTTTATTAGGAAGTCAGCTGTCTGTGTGCTTCATGCTGGTATCTAACTATTAAGATCTTTCTTCATTTCTGTTTCTCTTCCCATTACAAAAACAACCTAATTGTGCTAGTTTTATTTTTTAAATTTATTTCCATGCATAGTTCTTCATAATAAGTTGATATAGGAAACTGGCTTGGAAAGGACACTGTTTATAAAATGACACAGCCAGAATATTTATCTGGCCCTGGGCTGCAGGAGCCAGAGAATGGATGAATATCCTGCAGCTGTTTTGGCCATTATATTGTGTGTGGCAGGTTGCCAGTAGCAACTGCAGCAGAGTGTCAGTGTCTTCCTCTGTGTGATAAAACAGAGAATATTTGCACTTTCTGAACCATCTCAGGAGGATTTGTGGCAGAGTTTGGAGGACTTGAAGTGACTAGAGATGGAAGTAGATAAGAGCTTGCAGGTTGTGCACCAACCTGTCCTTCTGTTGGCTCCTCCAGGCCTGTCACCACTGACGCTTTTTTCGCCCTTCCTTCTAGAACATTTAAAAGGGAAGCTGGAGGAATACATGGTGCGTTTTGCCAAGGTGAGGATTGTGCGTACCAAGAAACGGGAAGGGCTCATTCGGACCAGACTGCTGGGAGCCTCGCTGGCTAGAGGAGAAGTCTTGACATTTCTGGATTCCCACTGCGAAGTCAACGTGAATTGGCTGCCACCTTTGCTTAGTAAGTGCATGAGCATTCATCAGACATTAAAATCAGAACATACAACCGACAATTGAAGCTATGTCCCACAGTAAGCAGGACATACCCTGTATAAAAGTGTTTGGAGTTCTGCTGCAGTTCTGATCTGTCTGAAGTGTCAGTATGAGAGAGAAATGCAAGAAATATGAGCAGCTGCATTTTGTTTACTGAGACTAAAGAATTTGTAAAAACTTGCAGTATTGCTTTAGCTTATAATAGTAACAATTTATTTTATTATTACTACTATTAAATACATTGCTATATCTAGCATAATGCTGTGTCCTTACTATACACCTGAAAAGGTTTGTTATGAAGGTATTGTACTCCTTCCTAGTTTTACACATTTCATTAAAATAGTTTTTGCTGTAAATATATCCAAGGCCTCAGTGTTAAATCCAATAGCAATAGCATTCACAACAGGAACCTCAGAAAGAATGATTTGCTATTGACTGCTTTACTGCATTCCAGCTGCAGCCAGCAAAGCTCCATTAGTTAAAGGAATGGAAAGAATCAATTGTTGTAGTCTAGGATTTCACTTCAGGAAATAATGTCCTCGTTTCTATACAACTGATTACATGCAAAGTATATATGCTTTGCAAAGTGAGTGCTTTTTGCTACCATAACCAAAGAAAATTTCTGAGTTGCCTAATAAAGAAATTTGTATTCATTAAAAAAGTCTGCTGTAAGTACACAGAAGGTTATGGTTTTGCTAATTAATGGTTATTGTTCCATGAATTCTGTTGTTAGGACTCTTGGGCCACACAGTAAGCTGATAAAGCATTTGCAGCAGCATGTGCTGTTCTTCTAATGAGCTATCAGTAGAGACCAAGAAAAATACTATTAAATAATTTCTTTTCAGATCAGTAATAAGATAATGCACGAAATTCCAAATTTTTATCCTTCTTGGCTTCCATATCAAATCATGCATACAGTTGTTCCTGTTGTTACCCCCTTGCCCTCAATTACAACATCTGCATTTTTATAAATAACCTCTATGTCTTCATGTGAGGCATAAATGTCATAAAGGAGCAGAGAGAAATCCAAGTTGAGGCCAGTTCCCCTTGTCCTATCACTAGGAGAGGATACTGACCCCCACCTCACCACAACCTCCTTTCAAGCAGTTGTAGAGAGTGATAAGGTCTCCATGAGCCTCTTTATCTCCAAGCTGAACACCCCCAGCTCCCTCAGTTGCTCCTCACAGGACTTGTGCTCCAGACCCTTCCCCAGCTCCATTGCCCTTGTCTGGACACACTCCAGCACCTCAATGTGTTTCCTGTATTGAGGGGCCCAGAACTGAGCACAGGACTTGATGTGCAGTCTCACTTGATGTGCTGAGTCCAGAGAGACAATCACTGTCCTGGTCCTGCTGGCCACACTATTGCTGATCCAGACCAGGATTCCATTGGCATTCCTGGCCACCTGGGCACAGCTGGCTCATGTTCAGCCACTGTCAATCAGCACCCCCAGGCCCTTTTTTTCTCTGGGCAGCTTCCCAGATGTGCATCTCTGGGCCCATAGTGTTGCATGGGGTTGTTATGACCCAAGAGCCTCAGTTCTTGATCCAGCCTGTCCAGATCCCTCTGTAGAGCCTTGCTGCCCTCCAGCAGATAGACACTCCCATCCAACTTGGTGTCATTTGTATCCTGACTGAGGGTGCACTGGATCCCCTCGTCTAGATCATTGATAAAGATGTTAAAAACTACTGGCCCCAGTACTGATTCCCTGGGGAACAGCACTCCCAATCTTCCACCAGCTGGAGTTAACTTCATTCACCACCACTCTCTGGGCTGGCCATCCAGCCACTTTTTTATCCAGTGAAGAGTGCACCTTTCTAAGCTTCCAGCTTCTCCAGGAGGATGCTGTGAGAGACAGTATAAAGGCTTTACTGAAGTCCAGGTAGACAATATCCACATCCTTTCCCCGCATCCACTAGGCAGGTTACCTGCTAATAGAAGATCATGTTAGTCAGGCAGGACCAGACTTTCATAAACCCATTCTGGCTGGGGCAGATCCCCTAGCCTGTGTGATCTCACATGAGATAAACTGTTCCATATATCTAGCTAGATTTCACCCTGTAAAAACCGAAAAATAAATAGGATGGCAACAAAGGATTCATAATTGCAGCCAGGTTGCAGTTGGGTATTGAACCCTCAGCCTTAAATCAGAAAACTGGAAAGATGAGAGCAACTGCACCAGTGCCCCGCAATTCTCAAGAGGAATGAGATCTTTCTCATTTCACATATAGTAGAATACCTGTAGATAACCAACCAGCCAGAGACCTAGAAATAAGTCTTGAGGAATATTGAAGCCCAAAATCAAATCTATTTTATTTTGAATGAAAAAGTAGAGCATTACATAAAGGACAAACAGAAAATGAACACACATCTAGTGTATTTTCCATGTGCCTTGTTTTTCTAAAGGAATGAGAGAATTTTTTTATAATCTTTAGATGGCAAATATTTACTATACTGAAATCAAATGACACCTGGCTGCTAATAATAGTAAAGTTAATGTATGTTTTCAGGCGTTTATCAGAAGTTACATTTTGTGATTCACTCAGCACTGCATGTGACTGAAAGTCATTCAGGGAAACCACAACAGAGGACATATTGAGTGTTTATTGCTTTGAAACTGCCCTGGTTTAGCTCTGGTTGTATCTGGCATGTGTATTGAAAAATCCTCAACAAGTACACGGTTCAGCCCTGCTCTGGACTGGCAGTCTTTGCTGAGAGGGGCAGCAGTTTCCACTGTTCCAAACCAGGTTTTGTTCCAAATGAGACCTTGAAAGTTAGAGGTTGGGGAGGGGAATGAGGAACCAAGAGCTATCACTTAAAGATGATTCTCAGAGCTATTTAAGTATCTAACTTAAGTTTTCAGAATTAACTAACAGCTTTTAGACCAAAGGAAGACTGAGTTATTTCAGTACTTTTAGAGTATCTAAATGGCTTTGTGGGGCTGAGCCACGGTTGTTTTCAGCTGCAGTCCTTTGTTTTATTTTCTTTAAAAATGAATATAAAATGCCTTTAATTTCTTTAAGTTTTATTTAGTTTATTTCTTTGCTTAAATGGGCTCTTAAGCTTAGGTAAGACACTCTGAGATATGAGAGAGTTTCAACTGATGCTCACTAAGTAGGCAGTGATGTAAAAAGGCTGGCAAACACTCCTGTTTGTTGTCGCTCATCAGCAGAAGGAAAGATGTGACTTGAGCTCCAGCAGTTGACAGTGTAGTGCAGCATGAAGTCACAGTTACACAGTTATTGCAGGTAAGAAACTTGAGTGGCAAACCAGAAATGTGCAGGCACGTATTTCCTTCTGCTGATCTTGCTGCAGGAGCAGTAAGAGGAGAGATGGACAGTAGATCAGTGGTGACATAGGCTACCGGGAGTAAGTTCGTTAAAACAGATTCCTTTCCTGCCTAAGAATTAAAAATATATCATGTTTGGATTATGCTTAGCAAGTTATCAAAACACCTGCTTGTTACCCATCTTCACAGCATGTATATGATGTATTGCTTGGCAGTGGAGAAACTGAGGGTACAACTACTTATGGCAACTCAGTTGCTGAGTCACTCAAATGTTGTCACTATCTGTAATCAAGTATTTAAGTATGGCAATAAAAATATTTGCATTGAAAAATTGCAAATATAGGAGTATTTGCAATTTGCCATTGTTACTTTATCCAGCCCAGTTTGAAACATGCACTTGAAATTAAAAGGGCACCTGTTTCTCATAGAGATAAAACTTATATTTCTGAGATAGTGACTCATCCAATATTGAAAACTTCTGTTTGTTGCCATATATGCTTACTCTTCTTGATCCTAAAAGTGCTGAATTCAAATATATATGTATATATTGGTTAAAATTTCTTGAGAGAAAGCTCTGAGCAATGTCTCTCTCGTTCTGCATGTACAGTGATGCTTATCTGTTTGCTCTTCTCTTTAAATGAAGCATATATACAGTGAAATAATGCATGGATATTTTTTAGACCAGTAGGAATCTGTAAGGGGGTGAGGAGTAAAGGCAATGGAAGAGAAACTGTGAAGCATTTCAGGTGTGGCTTTCAGTGTCTGGCATTAGGAGCAGGTGGAAGAAAGAGCAGTGGCTGATAAAGGCAGCAGCACGTTTGCATATGTAAGTCTGTGATACCACCACACTTGTGAAATTGTGTAAGTTAGCCCTACAGCCTTTTCTTTCTGTTTCCTAAATTGAAACTAAGTAGTATATATGTAAAATTAATTATCTTAAGCATGCTGAAGGAAACATTGAGGCTGCAAGTTTGGTTACTTTGTCTTTTGGTGTGCACAACTACAAACAGCTTGGTTTCATCAAAAGCCAAGATTTTCCTGTGGTTCCTTATCTCTAAAATATTTTGGAGGCTGAGAAGTTCTGCAGAAACACACTAAAAGAGGCAGGTAAGCATCATCATACTTGCAGAATTCTTGAGACTTTCAGAAATGAAGACTGGGATTGAGCTTGAGCATTGCTGAAATAAATTTCTCCCTATCTCTGCATATGACTTGGAGACTTCAAATCCTTCAGTGTATTTAAGGACAGAAGCTTTTAAAGATGAAGAGAAGGATGCTAAAGCATTATGAGTCTACCTTTGACCTGCTCCAGACAAATCAATCCCATTAAGTTTCTCTACTCCAATCAATTTAGAAGGGGGGGATCAGAGACAGATTGTTATAAGCCCTATAACTATTAGGAGGGCCATCACAGGAAAGAAATTATGTAAAAGTGACTTTATATAATGATCACAGATAACGCTATACAGTGTGCCAGTGAATGTAATTATATTTGGCAATAGCAACAGTAATGCAGCCATTATCTCTGAGATGAGTTTCCTAGAATTTTGTAAGAACCTGTGCTCTAAATTTATTTCACTATTAAAGGATAAGGATGTAAAAACTTGCTGAACTTCCAGTCACAGTAATTTCTCACTAGCAGCATTGATCCCTGATTTAGATGATGCTTCTAAACTTAAACTACTGCAAATAAATACAAAGACCCAGATGTTTTGATGTTTTGTGAAAATAATCTTTTTTTCTTAACACCAGTCCCTCAGAGCATGAAAGCAGAATCTTCCAAGTATTATTAATCATTTTACCAATATGACCTTCCTTCCTATCTAAGTGTTCAATCCACACTCAGCCCTCTGATTATTTTTGGGGTATTATCAAGCATCTGTGAAATCTAAACAATAAAACAAAAAAAAAAAAAAAACAAAAAACAAACAGTTTTACACATAGGGCCTAAAATGTACTAAATAATGTAAAGGGTCTAAGCTGCCATTTGGAGAAAAAGCTTTATTAGCTTTATTATACTTGGAATTTTAAGATTTTACAGGGTTTCTTTGAGGGTTCATAGATAGTTTTTTACTGTCCTTTCATGTCAACACAGCTATAGGTTTTCTCTGTACTTCCTCATTTCAAACCTTTATTCTTCTGCCTGTTCTTGATGTTGGCCTACCTTCTTTACTTGTCTTTCTTTTCAGAGGAGCTCTGTAGGATTAAGCAATAGGATTCACCAAAGCAGACTCAGGCCCAGCTGACCTTATGTTAGAGATGGGAATTTGATTTAGTCTCACAGTTGTAATTTTCTTTTTAAAGCAAAACTAAACTCCTTCCTTTAGAAAGCAGGTAAGAATAATACTGTGGAGCTTTCTTTATAGCTCAAAGATTGGTACCAAAAAAAGGACACAAGCCCTATTTTGCTCTTTGTGTTGGAGTTTGCCTTTAATTTGGAGCATTTGATTTCAAAGCTGATGCACACTACAGTGACAGAAACAGTGACTAAATGGTTGCAAGGGCCAAGGTTCACATTTAGGAATAAGTCTCTCTTGCAGGGCCTTCCCATACACACTCCTCACAGATGGAGGAGTATTTTTACCAGTTGCTTGCTGGCTTGTTCCATAGCTGACAGGTTGGGGACAGCTCAGAGTAGCAATGTGAGTGAGACACAGCTGACTGGACTCCTGTGGGTCTCACAGGCATGTGCTTCCCTTTAAAGAACCATAAATACTTCTAATCATTGTCCAACTGCATTAATTCTACTTTAAATAAAGGTTTGATACAGATTTGAAAAACGAAATTATTGGGGGGCCATAGGGCAAAAAGCAAACAATCTTCAAACACGAGAAACCTATGGGATTCACTTTGCAGTAATACGATAGATGGCTTGACTAGACATGCCGTTTCCTATTTTCTACTTTCATTTTTCAGACCAGATTGCACTTAACCACAAAACCATCGTGTGTCCTATGATCGATGTCATTGACCACAATCACTTTGGCTACGAGGCACAGGCGGGGGATGCCATGCGAGGAGCTTTTGACTGGGAAATGTACTACAAAAGAATACCGATTCCTCCAGAGCTCCAGAGAGCTGATCCCAGCGACCCCTTTGAGTAAGTAGCGATAAAGGGAAGAGTGGGAACGTGAAGAAGGGCAAGCAAAAGATGTAACTGTGGCAGAACCCAAGACCAGACATTTCCATGTAAGCTGCTTTCTGCTAATGAAAGGTGGTAAAAGAGAACAACTTTTATACAGGTTTATAAAACCTGAAAGGTAGGGAAAAGATCAAGGCAACAATTTGCAGAATTCACAAGCTGTGCCTGGAAACACAACCTGGCTCAGTGACTGTACATAAGAGACAGGCACATACTTAAAGTTAAGTATTGGCATCAGACAAGAAGTGATTGCAATGACGTATATTTTGTTTATTTCACAGAAACTTTATTTAATGTTTTATTTGCTGGAGGTTGATGCAATATATGCATCGGCAGTTGAGTCCACATTATGCCAAGCAGATGCTTTGTTCATAAGTGATGATATGGCTGCTGTGTATGCAGTGCTGTAACTTAAACACAGAGCTGTCAAACCTGAACAGTGTCAAGATGATTTGTAAATAGTTCTAGGTAAGACAGCCTCTGATCCCAGTATTGTAGAGATCAGCTCAATCACAGAAATTATCTTCTTTTCACAAAGGTACATATTTTTTTTTTATCTTTTCTTATAATTATTCTCATGTAAGGATCAGCTTGGATTAGTCCTTATCAAAAGAGAAAGGATAGACAGACAGACAAGGTTCTTTCTAATGTGGAAAAGCCTCCAGGTCTCTCACACAGGCACATCCCAGCAGGGCTGCCAGTGGGGTAGGCTCTGACACTCATTAGCCCTGACTGAACCTCCATGCTGTAGGTTATGGCAGTTTGAAACCTCAGCATACTCCCCTTCCCAAAGCAAAACCTGGAAACAATAGCAGCAGAAGAACTATGTCTCTGACACTAATACCCAGGGAATGACCAGCAGGGTGGAGTAGGTAACTGTGACATTTGTGGGCTCATTTTCATTATTCTACTTGTTCCTTTTTACTTATCTCCATCCATGCCCTTCAGTCTTCATCTTGCATTAGCATAAGTGCCGATGAATACTTTACATCAGGTGCCAATGTGAGCACTTGTTACTGATCAGGTGGGAGATTCAGGTAAGCCTCAGATTTTTGGCAGCAGTTTAAATTTAGTATAGCCCGCACCTAAAATCGCTCCAGCCTGCAAGTTCTAAGGATGGCAGATCAGGTTTATTGTAAAATGAGTTATTTATTGAATAACTCATTATTCTAACTCTAAATATTAAGATAGGCAATAACAGACAAAAGGCCTTAAACAGAGTCACTTATTACTCAGTATAAAACAAAGAGAACTAGTAGATTACATAAAACAGTGCACAATATCGAGGTACCTATATTAAAGCTAGCAAAGAACTACTATAGATTAAGAGTCAATGTAATTTACCATCAAAATAATGATAGTGGACCGAGTGCTTTCACTCAGCTCCTGGGACAGTAACCATAAAGTAGGCATCCCAGCTTTGGGGAGAAAGCCCCACACATTTCCAGGAAACATGCAGAAGATTTCTGCTTTGTGAAAGTTTGGTGAAGCTTTTATAGTTCGTAAAGTGAACTGTCAGTCAGAAATTCCAGTTTATCTTTCCAGATCTCACTTCCACAGGAAGATATCTATTGACAGCTGGAAGCATTGTTTTCATGGCGTCAGAAAAAAGGCACTGCAAAACAAGTTGTCTTGATTGAGTTATTTCACCAAGACACAGATATTTTAACAAGACACAGATAAGCTCTTCTGGGGGGTGAGATGCCCTGCTACACTGCTCCACAACTTAGATGCAGCTAGTGCAATCACATAACACTCCAGAGCTGCTAGATCTTCCATTGCTCTAAGTCTTCTTGGTCCTCTGAGCACTTGTAGTTTCTTGGCACTTCCTGAAAGTAACCATTGTATAATTTGGTTCAGCATACGAAGTTTGCATACGTAAAACTTCTCTATTGCCAGCATAGCTACAGGGTTGCTTATCAGTTGTTTCACGTTTGCTATTTGTAGTATGCATCTTGTAGAACCTCACAGAGACAAGAGAGGGCTGAAGAGGAATCTCTCATAGGAAACTTTCTAGAAAGATGAGTTGTTGTGCAGTACAGAATAGATGTGGTGGTTTTGCAGGAGCTGCTGTTCCAGTCAGCATGGCAGCAGTTGATACCCTCCCTGCCCTGCCAGCATATGACACAGGCAGATTAATGGCTTCTCAAGGAACAACATATAGTACAGTGCAGCCTATAAATCTCTTGTAATCTGAGTGGTTGTCAGGTGGAAAGGCTTCCCAGTTCTTACACAAATCAGTGAGAGTCTTCCTTTGTTTTCCCCATAACAGGATGCGCATCAGAGCAATGCAGCTGGAAAAGCAGCGTTGCGCAGGGAGCCATCGTGTCTGTCCCCACACATGCCAGCAGGACTGAAAGCTGGCTGAGCTAGGACAATATGCTGGCTTAATAGCACCCTCTGCCTAAAATGGCAAATGGGAATAGATATGTCTTAAATAATCAGTATGAATTTTGCTTAGGGGAAAGATTATTTTCTAATACAAAGTCAGTACTGTTTCTCTCCTAGGGCCTTCTCTGCTGAGTCCTCAAGTTTTTAATACCTTGCTTACAACAAATATAGTAAACATTGCAAACCATTTTGCCTATCAGTGTCTTAATTGACCAAGACAGCTTTTGTGGAATAAAAGATACAGAACAGTTTTCCTTTAGGTACATATGAACCAGAACTAGAAATTGCTTCAGCCAGCACCGTAATTATTATGCTACTATTTTGTAAGCAGTAGGGATTTTTTTTTTTTATTTAGGTTAAATATTTTATTGTTGGTATCATAATAGTTTTCTTTCTTGCCACCATTTCTCAGAGTCGGATCTGAGATGATCCCTAATGAACTGGAAAATTGCCAGCATTTTTAGTGAAAGACCAGCAAATAATGGATACACTATCCAAAAAGTGTGCTGATGAGTTTTTCCCCTCACTTAAAATGCCAACGCAGTATATGTGTGAAGCAGAAAAGGTCACATCAACCTAAGAAATAATGTACATAAGATCAGATCAAACTACAGAAGAGCTAAGAGCAGTTGTTGTATTATCTGCATGGTACATTTGCTTTCCATCTGCACATGATCAAAGTACTGCTGCAGCAGACACCAGCAGTGTGTTTGTGGCTGACACAACCAGCTGAAATGCTGACAGGTAGGCTCTTGGTATGACAGGAGCACGAATCTTACTAAGCTCCAATGCCAGCTCAGCTAGTGTTCTGGAATTAATCTTTTCCCACATTTTGATTTTTTTTCAGTTGTATTCCACTGTGGTCAGTTTTGACCAAGTGCTCTCCCATTGGGTGCCATCTATCTCAACATCGTCTTCCAGACCAAAATCCCTCTTGTGAAGAAGACACATTCTTATCCATTTGTGGTGTGAGTGTAGTCACAATTTATTGTTCCTATACCTGCAGTGCCACTTGGGTGGCATCTCCATCCTTTGCTGTGACAGAACTTGGAGCTTCGCTGCAGCTCTCAGCTTTTTCTGATGTATAGTCTCACCCATTCTCAGGCCTTCTGCAATTGTTCACAACCAGTAGCTTTACACCAAGATTTGGCTTGATGTTTATGACTTTAAGACTGTAAAACACTCTCAAAAGCTTCCAGTGTCAAATTCAGGTACAGAT
Source organism: Rhabdornis inornatus (assembly GCA_013397075.1). NCBI lineage: Eukaryota > Metazoa > Chordata > Aves > Passeriformes > Rhabdornithidae > Rhabdornis > Rhabdornis inornatus. Next base: position 540,932 of record VWZS01001442.1, read on the forward strand.
GATGTACTAGCACCAACGGGGGACAAATATGACAAATTTGTAACTGCACTTGGATCAGGCAGCATTCATGCACAAATTTTATCAGTTTGGTTCACATATAGTTTGTCATTGGCCATGCCAAATTTCCCATAGGTTTCACTGAACCGAACTGCAGCCATATAAAATGTATTTTCAGTCAAAGCTCCCATGTGAATTATTGGATATTTTTCTATGCTCATTGTAGCATATAGGAAAGTTTAACAGCTATTCCATAAATGGATATCATGTAGCTTTTAAGATTAGCAATTTTTTTGAAAGATCTGTGTGACTATTTTTCAGGACATATTGAATCCTTGTGTGGAAGGAATAGCATGGCATGAAAGCTGGACTTCTCCTCTAATAAGGTTGCCTCCTCATCCAGACACTAAGTCTGTGAACTCCTTGATTTCCCTTTTTCATGTGCCACAGAAACAACAGAGGTTTTATATTCCATTCAACTGATCTGTCCCAGCTGCAGATCATCACAGTGACTGTAGCGATTTTTGTCTTGCAATTTGTGTACAAATACCTGAATATACTCTGAAGGGTGGTTCATGCTGTTTGCTGCATCTGGGGTTGTGCAAACAATTCAAATTGTAGTTTTGATGCGTGGTGGGAAATTGTCAGACAATTGTGGAATCATGATCATGTCATGATGATGCTCGCTGTCTTGATCTTGGGATCAGTGATCATTCATCAGAATTGAAGATCACTTGGGAGGTTTTATTCTAGTCTATAGGCAGGGAGGACCAGAGATGTTTATCTGCTTTGTGGCAAGTGTCATCTTGGCTTACCATCTCCTGCTGGTTCATTCCTCTGTCACAGCAGGGGTTTGAGAGCTTGCCCTTACAGGACACATAGGCTTGGGACATAAGAGCATGCTCCTCTGGGGCTATTCCTTTCCATGGGGCACTCTGGTCTCCAGCAGAGTTTGCCTAACCCAAGCAATCGCCACTTAAACTAACAGGATAACCTTGTTACTATAATGGACTGTGATATACAGCTTGCCAGTTAATATGATTTGATAGCCTGTCTGAGCTAAAAGCTCTGTGGAAGTTCAAAGTGGAGTTTTGATGTGCTCAGGCCTGCTGGGGATGGCTGCTCTTTATTTCCTGGCAACACTTACATTACATCAATTTATGTTCTCACATGCCTGATCTTAAAACTGATATCAGTTTCATGCCAGCTGCAACATACTTTTAACCAGACAAGGAAACATCAACTCAAAAAATTTGGAAGGGGCTGCAGAGCTTCTTGGAACAGTTTCATGGTGGTGTAACTTTATGATGCAGGAAGGAGAGAAAGGTGCAGGTGAGATCTAACAACATTGCTGTTGAATTGCAGCTCAAGATGGAAAATTAAACCAATGAAAGAAGTGTTGTGCAATTTACTGGATGCCAAGACTCCTAGCACCTATCTGAGGAAGTCAGAAGTGTTTTGGTGTGTGGCCACTCCCTACTCTCCAAGAGTTCTTTGCCTTCCAGTGTAGTGCTGTGATCTCCAGACCTACCTGAGGGGAGACAAAGCTGAAGAGCATGTAACTCTAGCAAAGGACTAGGACAGTGGTTTACAAATGCTAAGCTGTTCAAGCAAGTAGAAACAACTTTGTAACATCTGACATTTTAGTTCCTGTACTGAGTTTCCTGTTTATAATATAGAAATAGAATCACTCCACCATCACAAGGCTCTCACAGTAATAGGAGCCACTTAGGTTTAACGGATGTACTTTTGGGTAAAATTTTGGACATGCTCAAGGGATAAAATTGGGTGATCAGTACATTTTTCTTTTCCCTTGCATCACAAGCTCTCAACCTTGAATGTAATTTATGACCCTAATGTAGCTATTTGTGTGTAAGATTGGAAGGTTACTTGTCATTTTCTGTTGAATTGCGTACCTAAAATCACATTATTATTTTGCAAACTGTCATCTGGATGCTCTTTTACTCGAATTTGATATACTCTCAGAAATATTCTTTTTCTGCAGCTCCTTACTTTCAGTATTTAAATACATATTTTTTACAACATGTTGGTGCAAAGAAAGTCTTTGCTAAGACTGCATTTCAAATCTGACAAGTACTTTTACAATTTTATTATCGTTTCCTGTAGTTCAGAAAGTGCTTTGGACAATGATTTCTGTTCTATAGCTCCCAGTGCTTTATAGCCTATGTCTTTTATGGATGATTTCTCCCTATAAACATATTCATAAAACCTCTCACAACCAGAAACAATCGTCTATTTTTTTTAAAGCCTGAGTAAAATCTACTGTTTTGAACTGTGCAGTAGGAAAGTTGTATGCAAAGGCTTTATTCTACAGTGAATCAGTCTCCAACCAGTGTGAGTTTGTGTAAGTTACAGTCCTGATTTATTGTTTTGACAAGCTATGGTCTATAAAAGACTGCTAGTGGAGATAACAATAGTGGATATAAAAATAGCTTTTGCAAACTGTCATCCACCCATGGCCTCTTGAAATCTCAGAATTTTTTTCAATGAGAGACACCGACACTAACACAGAGTTTGTAAGTATGCATATGCTCGTATTGAATCATTTTCTCCTACCTTTGATAGAATTTCAGTGTAGAGGTTCTGTACAACCAGTACATTTTCTCTGAGGACCACTAAAGAGAGAACTCTACAGAGAGTGTAACCTGTCAGAATAAAAAATAAGATCAAGAATAAAAAGCTGCTGCTTGTTTAACTGTAATTTTCAATCAAGGAAATCAATCACTAATCAAGTTTTACGTGCTAGTTGAATTGGATAGATTCAGATTTGATACACAACCTTTCACTGAAATGGTCATTGTGACTCATGCCACCCGAGACAAAAGAGTACTAATTTTGTTCCTAATGCCTAAACTCATATTTCCCATTTTCTTTAATACTTGGGGCATCATATTTAGCATAAAAATATAAACATCTTGAGTATAATGCTTCTAGAAGTGTTAGCCTGCTACTTCACACGAGTATTAACTTTGGAGCTTGACAGTCTATATGCCCATATGCTGGGGCAGATTCAAATAATGGGTCATGAATACTACCAGTAATTAGAGCATTAAGTAGCTTCTGGGCATGATTTTAATATGTCTTTACATAAAAAAAGACTAGGATGGTGGCCAAGAAGAAGACAGAGCTATGTTGCTGTGTGTGTACAGGTGAGCTATTTAAAACTATCACCATACTGTTGATACAGATGGCTTCACTTTCAAAATTACAAAATCATGTCTGAGCAGTTTTCCATAAAGAAAAATAAATCACCTTTTTAGAGCAATTCTTTCTGTTCTTATTTATGTATATATTTTAAGCCATTTTCTCTAGAACTTTCATGCAGAATTTGGTGACACCTATTGGTTCTAAGAAAGAGAATACCAACACCCTTCTCTTACATTTGATAGTGTTTATCAGCATAAATTTGGGAGCAACCTCTGGATCCACTTGGTTGTTGTGGTTTATTTAAAGAATGATCTACTGCTCTCTGAAACCTCAATCTAGTGCTGCAGTTGCTTCCAACAGAAGAAAGCACAAAGGCTGAACCAATCAATTTTATGGGATTGCTCTGTGCCAAACCAGTTTCAGACCTGTACATTGATGCAAGTTCCATACACAGTCATTGGCCCTGGTTTATTCATCCTCTTTAGCATCTGTCCAGAGTGGGATATGTGTGTCATTTACCCCTTGCTCTGTGAGGTCTGCAGGAACTCCACAGTATCACAGTGCTTTCCTCCAATGCCCATGGTTCTTTTTTCAGAGGCAGTGATCAACTAAGCATGACATAGAAGCGGCTTCACTTGCCAATATATACCTTCTGAGTTTTTTGACTCTGCGTGGAATAATTCTGCCTGTCCAGCTATTGTGGTGTAGCCCTGAGGTAATGAGATTTGTCTGGCTTCCACTCTGAAAAAATTAGGCTGCCAAAGCAATGTGTGCTGGAAGCATAGAAAAGGAGGAGATGGGAAAGAAATTTGTATATAGCCAGTGTTTCAGTACTATTCTTACAATATCCAATCAGAAACTTTCCTGACAGAGCTTTAACCCCTTCAAATTTTAAATCACATACTCTGTACAGTGGGAGCAGAGCTTTTAAGTACTTGAGGACTCAGATAATTTTATTGTTCATTTTCAAGTAAATTATATTTTTTCCTTCAGCCTCCCTTAATAAATAATGTTTCCTAGATCTCTGATGATTATCTTTGCCCCTCTGCAGACTGTTTCCATCCTGAGAGCGTACAGCACCAGCCAAAGTCTTACCTTTGCCTCTCTCAGAGACTATGTTCCTGTTTACATTTCCTTGACAGTATTGATTCATGCCAGGCTTGTACTCTGGTATAACCTGCACATCATTTTCTGCAGAACTGGTATCTAGCCAAGTATTCATCATCCTCCTCTTGTAATTCAGATTTTACATGTATAAAGGCAAGGCATTTATATTCATATCTATTTCAAGTTCTGTGTCCAAAAGAGTGATCTGTCTTCATTATCCATAGATCAGTGTGATATTTTGTATCTGCACATTTGGAATTTTATCTTTTTTTCCTTTCTTTACTTCACTTCTCCAATTTGCTAAGATTTTTATTCTGCTTAACCCTCCAGTTGTTTACTACTGCAATGTTACTTGAGCTTTACTTGAGGTTTGTGCAAATTGCAAATTCTGTTCCAAATCCTGATTATAATAATGTCTGCTTGGTCCATGCCAGAAATCGAGACATGCAAAGCTCCTGGCTTTCCAACAATCCATTTTCTCAGCCAGAAATACGTTGTGTACCACGCTGTGGCCCTTAAAAATTTGTCAGCTTCCTGCTGAGCAAACCTTTATAAAATGGTTACCAAAGAATTCCTCCACATCCTGTGGATGACATCTGATTCACAGCACAATAGCAGCTTGCACTTTCAGGTCCATTTCCAGCCTTGAGATCAAGATCTAGGACTTCATGGGCACATGATCCAATCTGATCCAGTTATGCACAAAGCCCTCCACTTCATGGAGTTGCTGAATTGCACCGTGCAGATTTTGATGCAGCATTGAACTGAATCAGATACAAGGCAATGTCTGCAGATGATCTCAATTTCTATTTTGATTTTAAAAAGCTGGGTTAAACTGGCAGTTTATCTGTGATTCAGATTATTTATCTCAGACTTGGGTGAGAAAAGAGAAGTGAATAGGTATTTTGTTTACAGTCTTAGGAGAGTTCAGTATAGGTATTGACCTGATGAGCACCTTATTCTGAATTATCCCCAGACAAAAAACAGCATCTGTTTCATTTTCATGTAAGTAACCAAAATATCATTATTGTAGCTGGAAGAAAAGTTTTTGTCAAGAGGCAGAGGTAAATGCCTCCTGCAATCTGTGAAGTGAAAATTAAGATAAACACTCTGAAATTTGCTCTGTTAGTTATTTATAAAATGCTATGCATGTCTCTTGATAGACCAGGAACAAATGAGACTCAAAAGAGTTGACATTAGTTCTTTGATAAACTGCCAAAGACAGTATCCTTTGTCAGGGTACAAGATTCTTGTATAAGCTTTACTCATTTCAAAATGTACCTCTTTTGTTTGTGGGAAAATAGCACAGAAATGTCTCTTCAGGTGAATTATTTGGAAAATCAACCCCTGTGATGTTTTCTGTTTTTAAGATGGTGGATCAGTATTATTTTCAGTGCAGAGAGAGAGGCATTCTACATGAAAGTACAGAAGTCCATTTGCCCCCTACAGAGAATGAGATGCCTGCAAGGAGAGAGGAGATCCCATGCACTCCACTCTCCTTGTTCTCCAGCAGAAAGTTTAGCTGATGCTGCAGAATTTCCCTGGTATTTTCATGCTAGGACAAATAACCACTCTGTTTACCCATGAGTGCAAATGACATGTGGGCATGCAGTAAATTGGGAATGGAGAGATGGTGACAAGTCAGGAAGAGCACAGCGGGAGAACAGTAACAATAATTTTCCTTTTCAAAGCACTGCAAACATGCCAAAGACCTCTCAAAATACCCAGGGAAAAGGTAAGCAGCAGGGAAGAAAGTAGTTTGGAGGAGTGTTTTCAGACCACTGTCTGAGGAGCACAGGGCAGTGGTTTTGAAAAGACTCTCAAAAGACCCTGAAGGAGAACAAACCCTAAGCTTTCAGTCCACAGGAAATGTTTCAAGTCCCCAGCTCTCTGCTTTGCAGTAGGTTTTAATGCCTAGCCCATCATGTAGTGATTTTTTTGACAGAATGACAGTTTAAACAGCAAAACTGTTCAAAGCACAATCTTTGTTCCTGACTTGTTCAAAGGGCATTCAGGGAAGATGAATAGTCCTTTGTCAGTCATATATATGTCATTAGTTGATACGGCTTAATCATATGGGCCCTGTTATTTCAGGGGTGTTTTCATTTGACCTTAAACCAAACAGCACAACCAAAACAAAGAAATTATTATAAACATTGAATATAAACTATATTGCCTTAATTTTTACACTTACTGCATTTGCTTGAATTTCCATTTCTGCTACATATAGGGATATTATTATTCTACAGAAGAGTGATGTTAAGAGACGTGATTGTGTGTTTTGTAGATCACAAAGTATTATTGCTATTGCAACCAATTTCCAGTATGAGTTCCTATAATGGTAATTTAATAGATCAATAAATTTTTAATGCCAAGACAGAGTATTGTGACTGTCTTAATGGAAGTGGTAATACTTTAAAAACATTCGTATATGTACTGAAAGGTAATAACATGCTCATAATTTTTGTAGGCATAAAAGGACTCAAAAATTATCAAAATGTGAGTATTAGAATCCCTGAGACTGTATTTTTTATACTGCCATGTTTTTTTAATGTGGTATAGCAGGATACTTACCAAGTTTTTAAAAATACTTGAATATACATATTTGTATATTAAAAATTATGTTTTTTCATCACCTATTTAGCTTTTTGCCTGATTACTTTCATTAATAGTTTGTTGGATATGAAAGTTTCCTAAGCTCTGCAGGCACAGCTGGCCCTAGGCTGTAAGACAAAGAAGGCTGATAGATGTGCTTTAACTGCAGACAGATTTCATCTGTCTAATCTAATACTTATTAAGAAATCTAACCTCGGTTAAGTTGTATTATACAAGCCTTCAATTGTATTGAGGTCTGCCAAATAGTTGTTTTCTGCTTTTACTGGACTTATATCTCCACCTACTGGCTGATATGACAAAGTCCCTTTAAAATATTAAATCGAAGTAGTATTTTTGCCTGTTTAAGCTTTTCCTATTCAATTATAGCCACAATTTTCAGATGAGGTTTTTTTGAAGTTGTTTGACCACCTATACAATGGAGCCACTGATTTTAAACTCGTTGACCTATGTGTATTAGCTTTGGTCTTAATAATGAAACTATGACAGAATTTTTAAATCAGGAAAAAATATCTATCTATCTATCTATCTATCTATCTATCTATCTATCTATCTATCTATCTACCTATCTATCTGTCTTTCAGAGGGAATGTGTGAGTACATCCAATAGCCAAGTACACAGTACATAGAAAGTTCTTTCTGTGTAACTCAGTAAAGGTTAATAGCATAGCAGGAATGATAGCAGTAGAGAAATCATCTTTTAAAAGACAAACAGAAAAATGTCTTGTAGCAGAGCACTCAGATGACCCATCAGGTGATTATCAGTATTAGTGCTGCATCCAGAAAGGAAAAAAGGCAAAGAAAAGCAATCTCAATGTCAGTTTAGAAGTCTGCAAAAAGAGCAGGCTGAAATTTGGTAACAAAACTTCAAAGTCAAGGTGGACTGGCAATGAGAATTTCTTTCAGAGTAGTGTCATCCATTGGTAGCAGTAGAGGAAGAGAAAAGCTATTTATAGAAGCTGATGATCATAGATAACAATGACTCTCCACTATGATAACAAATGCAACCCTGGAACTTATTTTGCCTGTAGCCTTTGGTCCTGGTTACAAAATATTTCCAAACCCCAGCTGACCCTACCCCATTTCCTCACAAGTCAGGATATCATCTCCTCAAATCCTCAAATGGGTTCTGTTTGTTCTTCTCTTGTTTTTGAGACTCTACAACTTCATCCACGTTTCTGGAAGGAGAAGGTAAGAACATTAAATAGACATAAAAGTAGGGCACAGGGTATTCTTCCATACCTTAGTTGTCTCCAAAGGTTTTGCTTTCTTATTCTTTATGATGGGGCATTCACCTGTGAAAGCTGATGTCATGTTCTGTCTACCACCCCCTTAAAATCTTTTGACTGGCATTTCTAATTTCCATTTACTTAGCCATTTTCTTCAGAAAGCTTCCTACTAAAAATACACTGGTAAAATCTTAACTATTGTGAGGATCTTTAAGTACACAATCTTCCTAGCAGTCATACAAAGAATAAGTCCAGTACAGTGTACGATGAAACTGGAAATCTGCTGCTTGGGCTGAGTAATAGTAACTCACATACACACCATGTTAATTTTATGGAGATCAGTTTAGATCTAGATACCACATCAGGTCCATCTGCAAGAATGAGCCACTTAGAATTAAATATCTTTTTCTGCAGAAGTTTGTGTAAACCAGGACAGCAGTGTTAGAATTCAGATGCTAAATGATGTAGGTGTCTTTTGAATTTGGTTTTTTTTTTCTCTGAGCAATTTATTCAAATACTTTCAATAATAACACAAAATAGGAGCATGTCATGAATGGAAAAGTAGCTATTCCCCATCTGGAATAGAAATTTTCCAAAAATGTGGAAGATAAGTGAAAGAAAATTGAAAGGTACTTTGCTTTGTATCTGTAAACAATAGGCACCAGCAGAAACCTTAATTACCTAGTGAGACAATCTCTGTAGTTCATAAGATAGCTGACTTTTGAATGCTTTCATTTGACTGAAATAGAATAATTAATTATGAAACTTAAATGAATTTCTGAGTTTCTGTACGTTTTGACATTCCAGACATAATAGAAAACCAGAAAATACCCAAAGAGAAGGGGTCAAAGCAGAAAGATGTGGAGTTCAACCCATAAAGCAGGAACACCAGCAAGACTAGAGGGCTTCCTGCAACTTGCCTGCAGCAGAGATGATGCTGGTCTTTTTGGAAATTAATTGAACATGCCTAAGCAGTCAGGCTGTGTAACAATATTTGATCTGTCAGATAATTCCTGGTCTGTTGCTAAAGAGAACTCACATCCTGTTTCAGTCTTCACTTCCTTCGCCTTTTGCAGCCTCTTTTCATAAAATAATCCATATTCTCTGCTGATTCTGGCACAGCCCTAAGTTTATCTTCACATCTCCATTTGGAAAAATGCAGGCCAGATTTACATGCAGTATCATACTACATACAATCCTCAGCACATAAGCTATATCTGCTGGAAAGATTTTTACTAATAGATCTTGAAGTTGTGTTTGCCCTTTCCAAAGCTTATCTGTTGCTTGTTTCCTCCATTCCTGAACAATCCAACCTTGCATATCTTAGATACCTGGGGCAATTATTCTTGCAAATATTCAATTGATCCAGTCGTGGCTCTGATGTAGTAATGGACCCAAAGTGTATGGAAGAGCAGCAAGATGAGATGTACTTGAAAGATTCCCTGAGAACTTTGATGTTGCTTTTCCAATACTTGAATCCATTTTCATTCAATAAGCATTGTCTTTTTTTTTTTCACTTCCATTTCTAATGGAGCCTGAAATTAACATAGCTTTTTAGTTTCCTTTCTTATTTGCAACAACATCATTGATAATAGTAGCTAGGAATAGTGCTAGGAATAGTTATTGTAAAGCTTTACAATAGTTATTCTAAAGAAGTCAAAATTATTTTGGATAGATCCTCTATGTTGGCAAGAGGAGTGTTTTGAGTCATTTGGTCTATCCCAATATAACTAACACTTAACATCTCTACATTTAAACTGGTTTGTCTGGGGGAGAGGCAGTCCATGTGAATCTTAGTTAAAACCTAATTTGAACTCCTTGGTGTCATCACCTTATCTTAACAGACATCCTCTTTTATTAAAAAGTTAGTGTAAACACACTAATTTTCTTTTGGGAATTAATTTTCATATTGTGATTTGCACATGTAACAGCATGAAAAAAATTCTACATTTTAAGGGAAGAACTATAGCAGTTGATTATTCTGAAATTTCTGGATTTCATCTGAATCACAGATGAGCATATGCTACTGGTGAGCAAGATTTTAGTAAGCAAATTTAGCAAGGGAGTCTGACAGGGATGACTAGCATTTTGATATTCAAAATGCACCTTGAAATTTCTGGTCTCTTGTACATTTTCTGTTTGTGTAAATAAAGTTGGTGTTAACCATAAGATACTGTCTATTAATATTTACATTGGACAATTATGCCTTTCTGAGCCTTTTTGTGTCTGAGTTTTGTCCCTGTAAGAGTAATGTTAACACTGTATACATCCTTCCAGACATGTAATAGTAATGGGAAAAGTAAGCTTAGGTGTCCTTAATCCGTTTTTCAAAGCTAGGTAATTCGGTCTGAAGAATGCAGTGTTTTGGAGAGTCTCTTGTTGGGACACAGAAAATCTGTAGATGAAAACAATAGCTGGAGCAGTAGAGGCTCATCACAGTGCCAGAGGCAGGGCTGGTCACTGACATGCTGTCAGATTTGTTAGCTAAAACAGATCCTTGGGGATTTTCATGACAGCTTGCCTTTCTGCACATTGATATTCCTTATTTCTGAATTATTCAGCATTGCTGCTGCTTAGCCAGAGAGTGTCCCTGGAGCATAATTAGCTAAGCAATGGGTAATAACAGGGAAAAAGAAATGTCCCAATTATATATTCATTGTTTTGTGAGTACTTGCATAGCAGTTTAAAATACCAACTGTAGTTCAAAGGAACCTGCAAGCCAGGGCTGGAAAACTCTGGAAAAGATACCCTAGTCTTAGTCAAATTAATACCAAAACTCCTATGGTATGAAAAGTTAAACCTTTCAAGACATGTAAAAACAGACAGACACAAACTAATGTTGATATGTAGCCTATCCTATATCTACCTCATTTAAGAGAAACAGAAGGAAAGTCCCTTCCTTTCTCCATGTGTTAAACTCTTTTGTTGTTCTTTTTCCATGCCTTACCTTTTTTGGAAATTGAAATTAATATAGTTTTTTACCAAGATAATAATGAGAACATTTGACTAGTGTTTGATCTACTACTTTTACTGCTGGAGCTATGTTTTCTAGAAAATAAATGATGTTTCAGGTTTGGGAGCTTGGTAAGTTTTTGATTAAGTGTCTAGGTGCTTTAATGTTTTTCTCATGGTCACTCAGAGTATTCCCAGCTGGTTTCCTTTCAATAAAAATAGGCTGGTTTAGTTTGAAGAGCACAGTCTTTCTTGACAATGATTGTGACTCTCTAATCTATGGCAGAAGTTACTAGGAGGTGTGCAGAATACATAACCTCTGTCTTTGCCATGACTGAGGCATGTGGAAGAAATAGGCTTTCTGGTCCTTGGTCAGTGCCAAGTGAAACCACTTTGGTTTTTCCTTTAGAAGACTGATGTTTGTGTCAGATGGCTACTGGCTAAAATGGACCCTTGAAAGTCTCTGAAAAAATAATGTACACACTTCTTGGGATTGAAACAAAATTTTAAGAAATGAAGTGAGAAATTGTTTTTTTAATTCCGTGTGCACTTAATTAAAAGAAATTACTTCTTGTTTCTTTGACCGTTCACAAGGAGCTTTTAAAGAGGGTGTTTCTTAAAAGCTTTTATTTGTATCACAAGTTTGAGTATTATGAAAGCATCCTACTGAAGTAGAAAGATATTAATACTGAATTTTATAGATGAAGCACAGAATTAGTGACTTACTGTAGAGCCTTCAAACAGGAGTATCCACAGAGGACACTGTTGAGGCCAAATTTTGCTACCATATCTTGGGCCTTGTTCCCCCGTTTTTTCCAGCTGTTACCTTGCTTTATAACTTACTTGATTTAAATTAACTAGTTAATTAGCTCTTTGGCAGATTTTTTTTTTTTAAATCAAGCATTTCCTGAAATATTTTTGGACGTTTTGTTACATGTAGGAATTTAAATAAATGGCACAAAAATAAATTTCACCAATATTTGATGGCAACTAGAATCTCTTTCTCTTGGTCTTCAGCTGATGGTTACAGAGTTTTATTATCTTACAAACAGGTAGAAAATACATTTCAGCTTTCTGTGTATGGTCCTTACAGGAAAGCAAATGGCCAACAGGATATTTACACTGAAGCAAGGAGAAAAAGCAGTATAATACCAGATGACTAGGCTGACTGGTCACAACAGAAACAGTTCAAATATGGAACTTCTGATCCCTGAAGATAAATTTCAAAATATTATTAATAATTTTGTGCAGCAAAGATGCTCAGAGAAAAGTGCATGCAAATATTTTATAAGCCTAAGAAATAAGCTGATTTCAACAAGGAAAGTGTTTTGAATTTGAGATTTCTGAATGTAAATGTCAGTGATGTTACAAATAAATGAGAAGAATCAGAAACACTGGCATAAAGTCAGATGTTTTGTTAGAGTTCTTACATTTTATCATTGTCAGAAGTAAGCTTGATGCCTGAGTAAAACATCCTGGAGGACAGGCTTAAAGCCAAATTAGCCATCCATCCATATTAGTTACCTGCAGGAGTGATGTCAGAGCTGGCTCCAGGGACACTCCAGCTGGTGTTCTCCACATGAAATACTGAGTGTCATCAGTCTGAGTGCACCTTGCAGACATGCTTTCCTGCCCTGAAGGTAGGGTTAACACACTCTGATAGCAACGACAACAAGCAGAGGAGGTGAGCCAGGGAAAAGCTGTTTGAGAAGAAGGTTGTGCTGTCTGTGGCCTCCCCAGATTCTTCCAGAACTGGAGTGATTGTGTGACTGATTTCAAGCACCCAGAAACCTGCAGATCTGGGTCATCATTGCAGGTGCCAATGGTACTACTGGGTACAGTGTGACTGGAAAAGGTGGGCATATTCTTCTGGGTCTCAGAAGCAGCCTAAAATCCAGAATGCTCTCAGGAGTGCTCTACCGGGAATAGCAGATGCAGGGATTACCCCAGGGATTTGTAAATCTGACCTAGTGTGAGAAGGAGGATTTGTGTGGTGTGCAAGGTTATGCATGCTTGCTAAGAAGTTTTGAGACAGGCAAGAGACAGGTTTATTGACTCACTCTGGATGAGGGAAGAAGGGAAAAGAAAAGGATGATGGTATTGATAGAATACTTAATCTATGTTTAAACTACCCAATTCAGGGTGGTTATGGTGGCATTGGGTTAATGGTTAGACTAGATGATCTTGAAAGGCCCTTCCGACCTTGATGACTCTGTGATTTTGTAATTATAAAGAAGTGAATAAGGTTCTCTTTGATCATGAATGAAAAATTTGTAAAAAATACTAAATAATACACTTTCAGTTATCTAAAATGTAATAAAAAATATTAATATGGGCTTGTCAGGAAGTGACCCTGTCATAGAACTGTAATTTCCTTCTTTGATGGGGGATATGGTGCCATTAGACACAGGGATAAAATGAGCTCCACCAGGTCAGAGGGAGGATGCTCCTGCTGTGGGACAGTCTGTCACACTGGTGTCTTGGTGCTGCCTCCTGTGCTTTACAATACCCATCTCCAGGAGCCATGTAAACTCAAGAAAACCCACTACACTCAAGAAAATGATCTAATTTTCTAGTGCTTGGGTGAATCCAGCAGCTTGAGGAAGATAAAGCTGTTGTTCTGTGGGGATAAGACCACACACCTGCAGGCTATAGGAGGGAGGCTTAGAGGAAGGAGCAGGGAGTGTTCTCCCTTTGGGAGCAGCAAGACATTAGAGACCTTAAGCTGTATTAGGAGCTTGGCTATTTAAAAGAATAGGGAGGCAGTGATTGTGATCTTCCTTCCAAGGCTTTTGGTATTGCCAGTGTTTCTTTCTCCTAAAGTTGGTAGAGTGTGGATACACCTTTATCATCTTTATTTTTCATCAGATGGCCACATGACAGGCTGAGAAGAAGTTGCTATCAAAGAGTAGCCCTGAATGGTTTGATGTTAAACTCTGAGATTGTCTCAAATATTGATGCAGGTCCCTGAGGGAAATGGCTCTACAGAACCACACATCTCAGTTGAGTGTCTTCATTAATTATCTGAACAATAAATATTTAAAACCCAAGTAAACTGGCATTGGCAGGGGCTTACAAGTCTTTGAGAAGATAGTCAGAATGCAGTATTGGTTGCTCCTGGCAAATTGAAGAAATAATTAGAAGGAAATAACATGAAATTCAGCACTAAAAAGCAAAGAATGCCATAGCTGAGGAGAAATTCAAAGCATGAATGCAAATAGCTAGTTGGACAGCACCGTGACAGGAAGGGATGAAAGTGTTATATTCTTAAATAAAGTTCCATTTTCATTGTGCAATGTGTTAATATCCATAAAAGTTGCAAGTAGATATTCCAGTCTGCGTATCTGTCATGGACACAGTTCCATGTCCAGATTTGACCACCATGTCTTGGAAACATGAAATAGTTGTTTGGAGACTCCAGATGTACTTCAGAACAGAGAGGACTGAGAGAGGGAGGACAGTGTATCTTTCTGATATGGAAAAAGTCATTAGAAAGAGGATAGTGTTGAGTTGTTCCAATAGAGGCTGGGGCAGGCTTTTCACAGTTGTAGCATTGTTCCCCCTTTGTTTATTTACTGAAGTTTGTATCAGGCAATGGCAGTTTGTAACATGATCAAGGAGAAAACTTTGGCTGAAGTTCATCAACACTTAATATTTTACAGAGGATTATATTAAAACTTCAGTGGCAGTGATGGTTTATTTGTGTACAGTTGGTTTTTTTGCTATGAAAATTGCTTTTCCACTGACAAAGAAGAGTGCTTAGTAATTGTTGAACTTTCCAGCTGAGTCAAGGGACTTAATTTAGTAACTGAGATGGAGGGAGGAGTGTTGCTAATTCACTGATGTACTTCATTTATGTGTTTGTTTCCTAAGAGGGAAATATAACGCAATAATCAAACCTTTAATGATAAAGTCAGTTTGCAAGGCTTACAATAACAGGGAATGTTTAACTTGAAAAAGTTTTATTTTAAGATTTCTAATACTGTAAAGCAATTCAAAGAAGAATGCAAACAATATATTCAAAGTTAACATTTGGGGAATGTGTGAAATAATATTTCAAAGAATTGTTTTAAATGTAGCTTCCTATATAATAGCCCTAAAAACATTTTATTCAGTATTAGAGGTCAGTATAGAGGCACAGCTATTGTGGTTTAGTGGCTGAGGAAAGTCCTCCTCATGTATCAGTTTCTTGATATGATTTTTGAAAAATCTTTTTTTGCAAGAATTGATACTTCAAAGGATTATTTACATCAGCAGACAAGCCATGCACTTCCTGAAAATGGATTATTTCCGTGTTTTACTACTTACTGCAATAGATTGTATGCTGACTTCTTATTAGAAAATATGTTTGAACGATCTTACATAAGTCTCCAGCTAGAGTACAAATTAGCTGTGCTTCATCGATAGAACTGTAGCTGGAAAAGTGAACTCAAAATCTTTCACGCGAGGAAAAAAATGTTCTTGATTATATTCCTTTCTCTGAAACAGAAGCTTTTTATTACATACATTATTTGTCAAGAATATGATACATATTTCTTGCTGCATACTTGGCTGTTGGCTTTTGTCTTGATAATGAAATGCATACACACATGCTCTGAATGGATCTTGACAGTGGAGTGAACTTCATTATTCCACAGAGAAGTGAAGGAATATTGGCTCAGTTGTGGAGTGTTCATCATGTGGACAGCATTGCTCATGGGAATGGGAGTTTGTGGAGAATGACATTATTCATTTGGAGTTTTGCCTGGCACCCATCTTTATTATTAGTGCACGGCAAATAATGTGATGATCATGAAGGACTACCAGGAATGCATACATGCATCTTGTGCTCGCATCTACTGTGCAATTTCAGAGTTGTTCAATTTTCTGAAACAAAAATAGGAAGACTTTTTTCACTGTCTCCTAATTTTCTTCTTAGTCATCACTTCAGATGGCAATTAGAACGTAATTCTAATTAATTTTAATTGTAATTCTGTCTATAATTAGTCTGTGTCCTACAGCAGACAGGGTCTTTAAAAACTTTAAAGACCCCAAACAGGTGGTACATCCCTTGCATCCATTTCTCTCTGACTTATTAAATCCCCCGGAAGTGAGATCAAGTCTCAAGGTGAATCCCTCCCCTGTGATGCAGGAAGGTTGCTTTGTTTGTTGCTTCTGCATGGGGATTTGGAGCTGAGTTTTCTCCTTGGAAAACACAGGTGTATAAACCACTCCTAGATTAATGGGAAGGTATCTAAAGGGTATTGGTACAGACAGGGTGATGTATGGAGGAAGAAAACTGCTAATGCAGAGCATACTGTGTCAGATTTGCTTGAAGCTGTTCTCCCTGCTCTGGAAGGAGAAGCAATGAAGACAAAATGCTGACCTCTGTGAAGCTCATTCTTCTCCTAAGAAAATGCACTTAGTCTTTCTTTCTTACTATTTTTCTTTGTCGAGAAATTGTACTTTCCAGGTAGAGCAGGTTTCGGCCTCCAGTTGCACCTGCAAGTGATTGAAAGATGTTGTCAGGAATCCACTTCAACTAAACCCAGAACACCATTTAGTTGTGACCATATCGCTTTTCTGCCTCTACGGGGAGATTAAGCCTCATCATTAATAAAAAAACTAAGTTATGAATGGAGTTCTTTTAGCAATACTTGAAAGCAGATTTTCCCCCTTTGGTTTGTTTGCTTTCCTACTTGCTCCTAATATTAATTGTTAATGGAATAACATCCTGTGTAATTACGGTGGAAGCATGGTTCTGCTTTTAATGTATAGTTATGAGGAGAAAATATTCGTAGTGTTATGTTTCATTTTATCTTCATTTATAAGCGTAGCATTTAGAAAATAGCATCCTGTGTATAGCTTCAGAATGAAAGCTTTAAATGCAATTCTGTCAATGCTAATGATTTCAATCTTTGACCTGCCATTCTGTGTTTCATAATGTACTTATTTGTGTTTTGCAATTTGTATTTAATTGCATGTCTAAGAAGGTTCATGCATAACATTCTTCCTTTAAATCTTTCATTAGTTTTTTTTTTCTTGCCAGTAGAACATGGCTGAATGCTACGAATGCTACAGCAGCTGCTTTACAGCCATAGCTCTTCTGTCTTATTGCTGGTAATGACAGCCAGCAATTTACTGTGTTGTCGTACCACTGAAGCTTTTAGGAAAATATTTTCACAAATGTAGGACCACATATGTCAGACTGACCAAGCTACTGCTCTTCTCTACACTCTCCATGGGCTCTCTTCTCTTCTTTTCTGCTAGCTGGAGATGAGTGGTTTGAAAATGTTTTCTCTAGCAAAATATTCAGATTTATTATCTTGGTCTTTATGACATCGCAATTCTCCTTTCTGCTTAGCTGGTAGTGAGGGATTATTTTTATTTACAAAAGTAAATGGCAGGAGTGAAACCTACTGGTGAGATCCATGTTCCCCACTTCATACCAGCTGCAGAGAGAAGCATCCCCTGAGAGTTTTTCAGGGAACCTGGCCAAGTTTCCTAGGCAGGGAGTTGGGGAACAAGCTATAGGACAGGGTTGAAGCCAAGTACTCAGGATACTCAGATCAAGAGATGTAAAAGAAAGAAGGTTATCATGGCAGTATAGGCACACATCATCAAAAGATTTCTACCCTTTGGAGGATTTTAATCAGCCAGCATAATCTGTGCTGGCCCTGGCCATCAAATAACAGATGATAATCTCAAAGATTAAGGGTAGATTACTGCAGCATAATCAAAGGTGATGTAAGTATCTGTGGGGCTAGAGTAAGTCCCAGGGTGAGAAGCTTTTGGACAGGTGGAGCAGTTTGTCTCCTTGGGGGAAAGAGGTGATCTGAGGCCTGAAGCCCATCTATGTGCTGACACCAAGTCAGGGTTGACAGCAGCACCTTAGCCTCTCACTGAGATTCAATTTGCAACCCGAAGGACAGCTTCCACCTTTGAGGCCAAGAAGCTGGAGAAAAGTGAGGACTCAGGGCCTTAAAGAGGACCATCAGTTATCTTTGAATCTGCATTTGAGTTATTTCTCAGAGGAGCTAAGAAACCCATTGAGTCAGAAGCACTGAGGGCTCTTTATGTAGTCTTGTAAAATGATAACAGTATTACCAGTTCCTCCTATGAATACCATCTACTTAGTGAGACTATCTGTCAGTAATTATCTGGATGATATAGACCCCATTTGTTTGAGGTGCTGAATGTGGCCAACAATGGAGATCAAGTGAAATTAGTTTCAGTGGGGTCAGTAGCTTCCATTTCTGACAAAGATTTTTCTGATTGTTTGTGATTAAAGATTTGCTTTTTCTGTTGTGTTTTTTGTGTTGGTTTTTGGTGGGGGTGGGTGTGGTTTTTTTGTAATCTCTTAACAATAAAACCTGTCTAGGTTAGATTAGAGCATGTTGCTAGTAATACCAAGGTAGTGGCTTTCATCCCTGTACAGGCCTCGTGGATCCCTTCCAACCCAGAAGATTCTGTGATCTTCTCACCACTTACAAGAGTTCTTATTACTGTTCAGCTTACCTTCCTGCCAGTTCAGGATTTGATACACCTTTTTTTGTGCTTTCTAATGTAATTCTGTAGTGATAGGACTATCTCTAGCACATTTTTTTAATGATTTGGACATTATTGATTGCCCAAATAAATTTCTCCAAATCTTGAGATGTTTCTTAAAATAATCAAAATAACCATCACACTTTTTTTTTCCATATATTATTAGTCTAGATAAATGCAAAAGAATATTTTTTTCCGGAAGCAAGTTTTCCGGAGACAGGAATCTTGGGGTTTGAGTTAATGCAAGTTACATTGCTTATATGTTATTTTTTTCAGCTCTCAGTTTTTTCTTGCCGTATTTTCCTTATAGATATCTATAGGTTAGGATGACCCCTCTTGATCCATGTGCTGTTACATGGCAGGCAGTGGGACAGTGCTGGCACAAGAGTATCTGGGCTGTGTGAGCTTCAGATCCATGAGGGAAAAAGCTTGCAAGGCAGCTGCAGTCTCTGTTGGTGAGTCACCTAAAAGCCAGCAATATACCCAGTCCAGCCTGAGCCCGTATCATCTCCCATTATCCTGCTTTTGAATTACTCCCAAAGGTCCCCTTTTGCTAGCTGTTCTTAGAAATGTATCCTGTACCTTCCAGCTAGAAGAGAGTAATAGTGTACAGCTCCTTGGGTGGAGGAGGTTGGCTGTCTCACTGGCACTATGTAGGGATTCTCATTCCCAACTCTGAGACCAGTATGGTTTGCTCAGCAGTTTCCACTATGGCCTGTGTAAATCAGCAGAGCCCCGTGGCAAACTGATTATCTGTATTTGCCTTCAACATCAGGTACAGAGTTCACATACTTAGCTTAATTTCACTGCAATTGATAATAAACCAGGAAGGTTCATTTCTCTGGTTTTCCAGTTTTTGTCCATCTTTACAACATCAAATTAAAAGTAGATGTTATCATGGCACAATCAAGTGCTCAACCTCATCAGTTTTCAGCTCCTTCATGCTCCACTGAGAAGTACTTTCCAGTGCTTTTTCTGTCTGTTCTGTACTTGAAAAACTGTTTTCACTGCTTCACAGTTTTTACAAGAAAATATCCTTGTGCCTCTGGTGCAGACTGGGAGAAATCTAATGCCTGGCTCCCCATTACCCTCCATAATACGGTAACACAGCAAATTATAGAGCTTTAATAAATGGCAATGATGCATCTAAGAGAGCATTTCCAGGATCTCAGAATACCTTTGGCTGCATATTAGCCTCTTCAGGCATAATTTTTTTTGCCCTCTTAAAACTTAATGTTCATGAAATCTTCGACCGCTGGCAAATGGATGAGCCACTTCTTGTAGCAACAGCACAGCTACACGAGCTCCAGCCTCCTTCCCTGTCAGCATGAAATCTTTTCAGGCTTCTGAATTAATCCCCAAAGACAGACATAAATGAAATATTAAAATTACCTTTTGTCCCCACTTCCTTCTTGCATTCGAAGCAGTGTTTGTGCATAAGGGTAGAGTGAGGGCACTTGCTGACAGTCCTGTGGAAGAGCTGATCAAAGGAATAACATCCTCAGCTCCATGGCAGATCACAGCCATATCATTAACTGTATGTCTCATCTGATTAGCCTAGTGTAAGAGCTCTGTCTGCTTGAGTCAGAGTCACCAGAGGCAGTCTGTGGGACCCTGAAGAAAAGCCAATGCCATCAGAATACTAGGCAGCAGCATTTTTAGAGACTTTGCTAAAAAATCTGGAGAAGGTTACCATAACTATACTTCCACTTATTCAAAATCTTTGCAACTCAGAAATGTTCTGGAAATTATCTTCACTAACTATTCAGTCTGATCTGGTGTGTGAACAGTGGCAGGACCAGAAAAGAAAAACCTCTGAAACTCCAGGTGCCATTTCGTTGCAGTGCTTTAATACTAACACTTCTCATTTGCCTTCCTGAATCAATTTGCTATCGCACAAACAAATCCAGAGCCTGAAATACTGCAGGAGATCCGGAACAAGCAAAGGCTTCCCTTCTGTGGAGTTCATGGTGGTGATTGCAATTCAGCTGCCTTGTTGGTCTTTGTTTTCAAAGTTCCCAACTGCTACAAATGTGCAGGTGGGGCTATGCAGTAGCAGGTAGTATTCAGAAGGCTTCTTTTCCTCACTGGTCATTCCTAAAATCACCCAGGCTGCTGGATGTACACCTTATGTACCAAACTATTTTGGGTGGGCTGGGATGTCTTTAAATCTACTCTAATCTGCAATAAGTATGTAATGTTATAGAGTTTTAGAAAACGTAGAGCTATCGTAATCCAAATAACTTAGTCAAAATCACCTGTAACTTTTTACAGCAGACCCCTAACTGATTTGATTTGTAATCTAGGAATCTGTCTTGGGAGGACAAAGTCTGATTTAAAGGACTTTTGAAAATAACCTATTTTCAGTCCAGTGGTTATATTTCAAAAGGAATCCTTTATTATCTTTAATGAAATTGAAAATTTCTCCTTGAGTTTAAACTTTGCTTATGGTGCTATACTGGGCTTAATTAAATAAATAAAGCAAAAGTAAGCCCTGGAAGATAATTCTCTGGTTTATATCTCTCTGTCTAAAGAGGGGAAGAAAACATTGGGTAGAAATTCTGTTCAGACACTGCCCCCATATGTTCTGAGAGAGCTTCCCCAAAGATAGTGATGGGATTTAATGAACTGTTGTTATTCATAGAAATATAGAATCAAATCAAAGCTCAGCAAAGGCCAGGAAACCTAAAATTCCTATTTTAGGGACAGTTGGTACTATTTTGCCTCCAATCTATCTTTTATTTCTACATTTAATTTTCAAAGCTTATCTTTTCAAGGGAAAACTATGAATCCAGATAATACTCATCAATATGAAAATGTGCTACACTGACAGAGTTGTTTCAAGTTGTGTTTAGAGGTTGTCTTTGTTTTCTCCAGCAGTTCTTACTTCCTACTAAGAGATTGAAGGATTTTTTGCTGCAGCTGAACTCCACATGTCCAAGATCCATCTGTCCTCATGACATGAATATGGCTCAGCTCAGGTGCTGCTCTCAGCTCTGCTTTCTTGCTTTTGCAGCACTCAGGCCTCAATCTTGTGAGACTGTTTGTGCATTAGATTTGTCTCTTTAGTATGACTTCCAGCTGTTAATTTGCTCCCCGGTTTTATCCTTCTGAACACTGTTGCCTGCAGGACATTTCCAGAAGTTTTATTTACTTTTTGCTTCAGGATGCTCATTTTTGCTGACCCACCTGCTTAGTTTGAGTGCTGTAGATCTCCTCTAACAATAATTCAGACAGATTTCCCTTGGATTATGAGAGGTAGTTATGGGAAGGGGAAACCTTTCCTTCAGTCTTCCATCTCTACCCAGCTGGCCTCTTTTTCATTAATTCTCTAAATGTGAGAGAAAA
The DNA here is from genome assembly GCA_013397075.1 of Rhabdornis inornatus. Lineage (NCBI taxonomy): Eukaryota > Metazoa > Chordata > Aves > Passeriformes > Rhabdornithidae > Rhabdornis > Rhabdornis inornatus. The sequence continues at coordinate 562,873 of VWZS01001442.1, forward strand.
GACTAAAAGGGCCTCATCACCCACATAAGGACTCATTGCTTTTTTATAGTACAGTTTTTTAAATGAAGTTTAGCTGTGTGGTAAGAAAAAGAAGAATGTGTGATGAAATTCCAGTGGAAAATTCTATAAACTGAAAGTCATGTACTTTTAGAAGTTTCTTTGTAGCTGACCCTCCACAGCTTTCTGGCTCACCATTTGAAGAATGGGGTTTTATCTTAATATTTCCCAAACAAAAGTGGAGTTTAAAAACTGAGTGTGTTTATAGAGAGACTTGGGAGTTAAGTTTAATACAACTTGGCTGCTACATCTTTCAGCACAATGATCATTTGAACTGGTAGTTTACATACATTTATCTAGGGTAAAAGTTGTTCAGAAAAAGGGACATTTGAGTTAAAAAAGCAAGAGTCACTGCCATAGGCTAATGTCACAGAGACAGGTTTTACTTTCTCAATGTTGATGATTTATGAACATTGAAATGGGTCATGTTGTTAGAATGGATAAAAGATAAAACAATGTCTTACAGAAATATTAAATGTAAAAGAGTTGTAAAATGTAAAAATACATTTTAATACATTTTAATTGTATTTGATTAGAGAATTAAGTATATAAAATATTCCAGTTTGCTTTTTTTTTTACTTCTTGAGAAATTCAGGAAGGCTTATCAATATTCATTTCAGCTACTTCGACATCTTTTCCTACGCACAGTATAGAAACTGTCTTTCGGTGGAGCAACCACTAAATTTTTTATTTTTGTTATCTTTTTTCTTAATCTACATCGCTTTTGCCATCTGATCAATTCATCTTAATTTCAGTTTGGTTTACTTCTTCATTCACTTCCTCTGAGTAGCCAAGTCTGTCACTTATATTACACATACATAAATTTTAATTTTCAGGTTTTTAGAACTTTTATCTAGGATTAGTGTTAGCTTCTGCTATTTGCTTTAAGAATATTTGATACAGTATCAGGAATCACTGCAGAGCGGACATGGAGCAGTCACCAGTGGAACAAGGTAACTGAATTTATCCCCCCTCCTGAGGTGCCTTCATGTGGTATCACTAGGGTGAGGGGACACTTCTTGTTTAACAAGACATTGAAATTCATTATAAAAAATGCAGAAGCCTAGCTCAAAGCCACATTCAGTAGGTCACCAGTCATTTCTGGGGCTGCTGCTACGCCAGCAGCAGCATGGCCCCTTTCCTCCTTTTGCATTAAATCCCTGATGCCACAAGGTCATAGGACCTAGTCCTGATTTATGTTGTGGACTATTTGCTTTGTTTCTGTATCATGTGCCAGTGGGTTTGGCACTGAAGGTCAGTTTATCTGATGTGTCCTGCACGAGATGGACTCCTCCCTTCAGCATTCACCCATCTCTGTTCAGTAGTTCAGCACAGAGCCTATAATCAGTCTGGGTTATACAGAGAGGTGCAGAGTGCAACCTGGATTCAGTTATAATGGCCAAATTTCAGCTGTTTTGGGCAGGTGGTTCCTATCAGTGTACCTGCTGTGCATGTCATCCAGCACAAGCGTTTTTCCATTTTCATTTCTCTCGTTTTTGTTCCACAGGCTGTCAAAGCTTCTCTTCTCTTTCCACAATCCTTTAGTTCCACTGTATGTATCACTCTTGCAGGGTAATGATTCTAAACCCTGCTATGCAGTTTGCTTATTTGCAACATACCACATTTGTTTCTAATGCAAGAAGCTTCTCACTCCTTTGAAGTTCATGTCATTTTTCTCTTACCTTGGAAAGTAGTAGTTGAGATTATCTCTTTCCTTCCTCTGTGTGTTAATTGCAAGCAGTTATAAAAATCTTTGCTGGCTACAGTTTGAGCTACTGCTACAGTTCTTTTAGTGCAGTTTTTTTTTTGTAAGCTGCCTTTTTCTCAGTTTATCTTTATTTGCAAAGCAAGTTTTGTGGGGTTTAGGGGGCAGGTTTTACACTCTAAGTTTATCAAATTCTTTTTCTGTCTCAGCACAGCAATCTTTGACCACCTGGGCAATTTTTCGATCAGCTGGCTTTTACTTCCAATATTGTTCTTTCATGTATATTCAGTGATTCTGTGCGGTAGTTCTCATGTGGAAGGATTTTTACAAATATTTTTAAGTTGAGCAACCTTACCCTTCCAGCTTTTGTGATGTTTAAGAGTATTTGTCGTTTCCATGTTTTGACCATAAGCACTTTACAGCTTTCCACTGTAATTACTCACATAATATTATGCTATAATAGCTCAAGTCTGATTGTTTAAGTATTTGAGTAGGACATTTCATGAAAAAATCACTTCTACAAACATAGCTTTGTACTTGACATTTCTATACAGAAGCGACTAAACAAGAGATTAATTCTTCTCCTTTGGGCTCAGTGCAGTTCTTTTATCTGTGTAAGTGATCCTATTGATGCATAAGGACTTTTCATATCAGCCACAATTGCAAGACTGGACTCTTGTCTTCATATTTTGGAGACAATTTAAGGCCTGTTCAGCAGTAGCTGCTTGTGGCGTGGAGTGGAATTCATGCTGTGCCAAGCACTCAGTTTCACACAGCTTATTACTAATCCCACTCTAATGAAAACCGAAAGGCCATCCTGCTTTTCCTTTTCATTGCTCTTCCTACAAAACAACAAATGTCAGAACATCTTGTGGAATAGGAATTAATGGAGCAACATTACATTCAATTTCTTCTCTTATTTTTTAAGGAGAAAAATACGAGTTTGCTACTGTTCCAGTCATTAGGTAGTTTTGTTAATTGCCATAAATGTTCTGAATTTTCACATCTGAAGAACAAGGGGTTTTGTTACTCAGTATTTATCACTGGAAAAATCTATCAATTCAAATATAATTTGTAAGTATTTGCCAATTATTTTGGAATTTTAAGTCCCTGGGTTTTTTTATCTTCCATCTGATTTACTTGTGGCAATTGCCTTTTTTTACAGGCTATTCACTGTACTGAGAGAAAAGCTTAGGAAAGATACTGTATCTATGAGAATCAGAGAAATCCTGCATTTTCCCAGTGATTTCTGGGACTACTTTTCTTCTGTCAGTAGCAGTTTAGTTATAAGCATTCTCTATGTAAGTCCTTCTCTATATAAAATGACATTATATTTTGACTGTTTAAAACCTGAAGTCAAAAGGGACATGTTGTAATTAGATTTACTTTGTAAGGAACTGAAAATGTATTGTAGTAGTCAGAATCCTCAGGGGAAGGTTTCTAATAAAATCTCCATTGAATTTATTCATATATGGAAATACAGTCAATATTGACATATGAAATGTCAATAAAAGTAAAAAAGTATTAGCATTCAGTGTATGTTACAGTGCACAGCCTTGCCAGTTTGGATTTTTTTTCACAAAGCTTTGTTTCTCAAAGCTTCTGTGTGCTTTTAAAAATATAATCTCTAAAAGAAAATGAAATTAGTCTGTAAGAGTCATGAAAATGGGTAGTTTAATTTATTTTTCTTTTTTTTAAGCTGCCATATAGAAGTGAAAGGAAAATTATCCATAATGTTTCTCATTACCACGAATGCAAATGAGGGGATAATTTTCTAACATTCATATGTGGGGATTCACTGGCTGCCGGATGGTGGCAGAGACCACTCAGCTGTTCGCTTGCTATTTTGTCATCTCTACTACTTTTGGATAAAAGACAGCAGTATAAAAAAGTGTTAAGGCAGAGAAAATATGGCAGAATGTTCCATTAACATGATGTCCTCTTCAATAAACTTCTAACTCATGCATGGATTCCTGAAATATTTCCTGAAATATTCCAGTCTCAAGTTCACTGCCAAATCCTAAACCAGTGGCAAAGGGGGAAGTTTTTATTTTCCAGTCAGGATTTCTGGGATGATACCATCTACTTCCATAGCCCCAAACAAACCACCAGCAGTAATTCAAAACAAAAATGCCCCAGGATGGAATAATTTTTCCTTGGGGCTTCACTGTTACAAGACACAGGGCATAGGACCCAGCTTCATGTCGGCTCTCTGCTTATAAATTTAAAATATGTTTTTGTCATTATTCTCTAGCAATAACTTTAAATATCTCATTTGTTTTCTATGTTGTCTGTGAAAAAGACTAAGGTAATTGAAAAAAATTCCACACACTTATTAATGAAATAAATGGAAACATGGGAAGCATAGCAAATTATTTGCTTATAAGTCACATTACCACTGTGAGACACATTTGAGGAGTTATAAATGCTTAGGAAAGCAGATGTTTAACTCCCAACAGCTTCTCTTCAGCCATCCTCTTCCACTTTTCTGCCTTTCTCTAGCCAGCACCTATGAGACTGAAATGAAATGAAAACTTTTGCTCACTTTCAAATGCACATTACTTGACATGGAGTACTGAGACTCATTAAGTACTTTGGCAGGTTTCCAGAGTCTCTTTCTTTCACTGTTACTTAGCAACAAACAGAACTTTTGGAGGGGCTATTGTTTTTTTTGGGCTTGGTTTTGTTGGGATTTTTTCTTAAAAAAAAGGATTTTGTGCATGACTGTCTATCATTCTCTGTATCTGCCACATTGCCTATTTCTCATCTAGAGCCCCTTTTTGGATGAATAAAGGTGAATATTGTTTGGTTACACTGTTCATCTATGCTTTTCATAGCTTTGCAATTCAAACAACATCCATACAAACACACCCAGAGACACACACACATGGTCCAAACATCTTCATCATTGTTTGTGTTGCTTTATTCATCCTCCAGGTCTCCTGTAATGGCTGGAGGTCTGTTTGCCGTTAACCGGAAATGGTTTTGGGAGCTGGGAGGCTATGATCCAGGATTAGAAATATGGGGAGGAGAGCAGTATGAAATCTCCTTTAAGGTAAGTCATCAAGCCACTTTATAGAATACTTCATTGCTGGTGTTATCACAATGCTTTCATTCATCTGAGCTTCGATCTTTTTTAACTAAAATTAATTTAATACAATAGTCCTTTTTATTAGGAATTTCCACAGTGCCATAAAAAATTGTTCCAGAAGCTATACAAAAATCACACTGAGTGCAGCTCCCTCTGAAAACATGGTAGCTTGCCGCTGTCAAAGAATGAAGTTCCACCTTTTTCCTTTTATCAAATCTTCTCTACTTACCTTTGCTCAGATGCTGTGTTTGTGCTCAAGTGTTGAGCTCAGTTCAACAAGCCAACAGAGAACTAATCCAGCAAAAAAAAAATTGAATCATTTTTTCTGTCCAGATCCAGTTTAATCATCTCTGGGGATAGGGTCCCCTGGAGTCAACTCAAGAAAATGGGTGGAAATAAAGTCATAGGAAGAAAGGCTCCTTTCAATAGCAGTGGATCACTAGAGCAGCTCAGCTGCCATGAGCTGTTGTCTGCAGGCCAGCTGTTCCAAAGCAGACTTTTAAAATTGCATTTAAGTTATTGTAATGACATATAGGGAGTTGTCAAGCGCTCAGGTTATGTACAACCAGCCATGTTACAGTATACCCTCATTTCCTGTGTGTGGTCATGTGTATTGAAATCAGTTACTTGGCATTTACATGTAGAGCTGAAAGTCATGTTACTTTCTGCATGTAAAACAAGCATTCGTATTAGTTTGCTGAGAACTAACATGTCCAATTTTGAGAACTGAGTTTACTTTCCAGTATACCCAAGGACATAAAAATTTTACCTCATGGTCTCTACTTGCAAAGTTTTTCAAGGACTTGATAGAGATTCATGACTTAGATGATTTGAGTCAAACGTATTTGGATAAAGCTTGAAACTGAAATTACGATTCAAATTTAGCTCCAGGATCTTTCCATCCTGCTTCCAAACTCTGTCAGTGTAAAGCTCTTTAAATATATTTAGCATGTCAGCCACAACTAATATCAGATATCTTGCTGAATCTGAGTTTCAGCTGCAATTAAAACAGTGCTGAGGCCATTCTGTTTAATGAAATGTACAGTGTTACCCAGCACTGTTTTTCCAGGCTGTCTTCACAGGAGTTCCAAGAACTGCAAAATGTTTTACATTAACTGGCTTACTCTCATGTTTCTCCAAATCATTTTTATACCTCACAAAATAAAACAGGAAGGCAGGGGAAACTCAATAGCTAGACCATATGTTTAGAATATATTGATTTACCTTCTGTCCATTTAGATTGTTTCAGAGGCAAATATAAATAGTTACTTAAAGCTGTCACAGTGAGCTCTGATAGATCACCCATGATTTTATTATCCTATTTCAAATATTCCTTTTATTCATCCTTGCAAATAATATACTTGTTGTTCTCTCCAGATTTTGTATAGAAATCATGGTAACACAACTGGAAATTGGGAGACCAGACTGTCCCAGTGTGTTTTGTTCAAGTTAGAGGGTTTTTTTTTGGAGGCAGCTGTGTCACATAGGGTGTTATTTCAGTCATATCTCTCTATCTATCTCATTAGTATATAATGACCTTAGGATCCTTGTCCTTTCTTACTAATGTTAAAAGAAGAAAAAAGTAGTCTTTAAAAATGACTGCCAAATAGGAGTAAATTTCTATTGGAAGAGTTTAGGAAGTGTACATTTTTTTAAAAAAGATTGCTGTTTGGTTCGGAATAACTAAACATTAGGAAAAATCACAGAGATGGAAGAGAGAAACAGAAAAAACTGGGGTTTATGATGTCAGAATCACCACTATCAGCTTGGGAAAGGTGTCTGCTTCAGCAGATTCTACTGTAGCTATAGATTGAGTCATCTTAAAACTTATTTAAATGAGGACAAGTTAGCCAGATAGTTCAATTTACCAGATCTGTTCACAAAACTTGGTAAGAATAGTGGACTTGCAAACTGTTGCAAAGTCAGTGAAAAAGCCAGACAACCAGACTGGTTCAGCTTCCTTGGCTTCATTTGAGTGAATCTAGAGGTGACAATTTACTCAGAGCATCCATATCTATGACCTGTGGAAGTGTTGTCAGATGGGTGCTCTGTGTTGATGCCACATCTTACATTAATTTGCTTGGCAAACAATTATTTTGAGTACTCTGGATGGTGATGCAGCCACAAAATGTCTCAAAATATGACCTCTTCATTAAATAGTTTCTTAGGTTATTTTTTACGTAAGAAAGTGTTCAGGATTTTATTCTTTGGCAACATCAGGATTAATTTTTTTAAATTAAAAAGGTGTTTGACATCTTGCTGGCAGTATTCTTTGGTGTGTGCTAGACTTGTGAAAGCTGGCAAAGCACTGGAACTCACCTGATTAATAGCATCTCTTCACAATAATAAGGAAAGATATTATTTGGAAAATCCTAAATTTAAATCTGTTAGACAGGCACAGTTTATGTAGTAATCACCACAACACAGAGCAAAAGGTACTAATGTCCTGTGTTTCCTGAAGACCCTTGTGGTTGACCTTGGCTGTATGCCTGGTGCCCAGCAAAGCTGCTTTAACACCCCCCTCCTCATGTGAGTGAGGGAAAGGAAATATAACAAAAGGATTAATGGATCAAGAGAAGGAGAGGGAGAGATCACTCACCAGTCACCATCATGGGCAAAGCTGGCTTGACCAGAGAAAAAAATATTTTATTACCAATCAAATCAGAGTAGGGCAATGAGAAATAAACACAAATTTTAAAACACCTTCCTGCCACCCCTCCCTTCTTCTCAAGCTCAACTTCACTCCCTGTTTTCTCTTCCTCCTCACTCTTTGGGGAATGGGAAATGGGGGCTACAGTCAGTTCATCATATGTTGTCTCTGCTGCTCCTTCTTCCTTAGGGAGGGGACTCCTCACAAGCTTCACCTGCTCCAGCATGAGATCCTCCAGGGGCAGCAGGTGGATCTCTGTGATCTCTGCTCCACTATGAACCTTGCAGGGGCTGCATGGACACAGCTGCCTCACCATGGTTTTCACCACAGGCTGCAAGGGAATCTCTCCTCCAGCACCTGGGGCACCTCCTCCCTCTCCTTCTTCCCTGACCTTGATGTCTGCAGAGCTGGTGCCCTCACATATTGTCACTCTTCTCTCTGGCTAAAGCTGCACAGTAACTTTTCCCTCTTCTTAAATCTGTTATCCCAGAGGCGCTACCACCATTGCTGATGGCCTTGGACAGGGGCGTGTCCATTCTGGAGACAGCTGCCACTGGCCCTGTTGAACCTGAGAGAAGCTTCTGGCAGCTTCCCACAGAAGCCACCCCTGCTACCAAAACCTGGCCATGCAAACCCTGTGCAATCCTTTGCACCAGACATCCCTTAGGCATTTTAAATCATACCTTAACAAAAATGCTAATAGTGATTCCCTAGCCTCTTGAAGGTAGTCATCTGTATCTACAGTTATTTTATCCTTATCCATGCCAGTACATATTCCAAATTCTCTTCCTTGCTGTTTTCCAAAACACATCTCCAAGTTCATTAATCCCTTTCTTTATCATGATTATCATCATAATCATTAATTCCCTCCACAGCTGTCAATCTTGGCAGGAAATAGGGAGTGGAGGAACATTACCACTTGTCAGTGCAGTTGAAATCTATATGAAGGACTGACAAATGTGGAATATTGCCAGTTTTCTCAGACTTTTAGAGGTGCTGGTGAGTATTGTTGAAATACCCGCAGTCATCAGTTCCCAGTTTACGTGGTACAGTTTTAATAATTCCTGACACGAAATCCCACTGCACCTCCAGTAAATGGTTTTGCAATTTGTGAACTCATTGACTGTAGATTTGCAGTCAGTGACCCTATTTTGCAATATTTTTTTCATTTAGAAGAACATTCTCACTGCATGTAAAAGTTCACAGGAAAATATTTTCTTTCTCCTTTTCTACAACTGCCGGATTTGTTCTTTTGGCTTATATTTCAAGAAGAGTGACTGAAAAATCCCATAAAATTTTTATATTCTTATTTTCTACAACTTTTTTAGCCCCTCTGTTGTAATACATTTCTCCTGTTTGTAATCCTTCCCTCTTGCACAATATGAAGAGCACCAAGTTGCCACCTTTCCATGAAATACTTTCTATTCTGATTCTACCAGGTTACTGTTTGCATTTTCCCTTCACTTCAATGTCTCTCACTGTTGTCTGTCTTGTTACTGACTCTCAGCAGCAGTATATTTCTCAGTTAGTTTTGAATCCTAATCCAAAGTCCATTCAGTACCCTCTAAATCATTGGCATAATTTGCTGTATGTTTATGTTCCTTTTCCCCAGCAACACCTTCTCCACTGCTCGAAAATCATGAATCGCTTACTACAGTAATTATGACTACAGTGTGGGTTATGGGTTGGACTCTCAGTCTTGCATGCACAGTATTTACATTTTCCAAGTAGTTTTCATCCTGGATCACTCATAAACCAAAGAGATAAGGTGGGAGAACCATAGGAGGAGGCAGAATTCAATTTTAAAGACAAAGAAGTAATGTGAAAAGAGAGTGATTCACCCAAAATCCCACAGGAGCTGTGGAACAGAGCCAAAAAATACATCTGTGGCATCTAAACTCCAGTCAGGAACAAAGCCACATAATCACAGCTTAATTTCTTTTAAAGCTTGTGTTAATGTCTGCTTTTTGCTTTCAACCATCCCTATAAAGTGTTTTGCAACATTCTGTTGGAAGGAGCCATATAAAGATAAATTGTGAGATAGTCTCTAGTTGACACATAAACTACTCTTTTGATCTTTGCAAGCTGGAATTGCATTATTTTGGTTTCATCTTTGTTTTTATACCTCAGATGCAGACCAGATTCATTGCTTTTGCAAGGAGACGTTAATGATCCTGAGAGTTTCATTGCTTCTGATATAATTTTGCCAAATGTCTCATACCACCTGAATTTCTTTCATGGTATACTGGAGATCTGTAATACTTAACACAGGAGTCATTCTCCAATTTCTTGTATTTAGTGCATGTGACATAAAAATGCACATTTTAAAGACAAAGTTGCCAGAATTGATCTTCTCAGGAAAATATAAAAAATGCTTTTAATACCATTCTGAAGCTGAAAGATAAACAGGAACAGCTGCTAAATGTCCTTCGAGGCAGCCCAAGATTCATTTCAATTACCCTGCACAGCACACCTCAGGTGCAGCACAGCATTTTCAGGTTTTATATCTATCAAATATAAACCTAACACAGTGTTATTTCCTCCGACTTGTTATTGCCTCAGCATATCTGACTGGGGTTTTGTTTTTTGGGTTTTTTTAACACTTATCCTGCTGCCTTAGAGGAAATGCAATATATGTCTACTCCAGCTCTCAGTGCCTCAGTTAAAGTAATACTGGCCTACATATATATATATATAATTTCTGCTTTCTTGTCTTTTTAATTTGTGCTGGGGCTGACCTTTGAGACACACTGGTATGCTGTCCATTCTTCAAAGGCTAAGAAGCCTTGATTAATCACACTAATAATTTGTCTAGGCACCTCCATTTAAAAAACAAGAACAAATAGTAAACATAAGTCTGCGCATTCATTGGTGCACTGGATTGTTTGAAGACAGCCACAGAGAGGAAATTCCCACTTAAAACCAGTACAAATGATATAGCATATAAAGGAAGTATTTTTAGAAAAGGGAATAACGTTATTTTAACACTCTTGCTTTTATATTTTACTATGTTTATGCATGTTTTCCAGTGAATTAGATGTCGTGAGATGAAACAGGTGAGGATTTCAAGGTTTATTTAAGAGGCAGATTTTTCAGAATTTTTTTTTACAAGAAAATGATCCTCATGTCCACATGGTGTGACTACGTGCAAGATTGCTTTGGGTGGTAATAAGCTATTTTGGCATGGAGGCAGAGCATTCATTTGGGTCTCCATTCCTAATCCACTAGTAAACTTCCTCCCTGAGGAGGACTGTGCTCACTAGGAGAGGAGATGACATGTCCAGAGGCACCTACCAAGAGTTCCTATGCCTTAGTCAATTCTGTGATGAGAGTTAGTAAGCACCAGCTTCCTGAGTAGCTCTCAACTCTACCCGGCTGCACATCAGCATCCATGGAATTTAAGGACAAAGCTCAACTTTCACTGGTTTCAAGCATTCCTTAGACATTTATATTACTGTATTTAGGTTTGCTCTGTAATGAGGTTATATCCTCAAACATTTCATTATCAGGTCTCAGTTGGATGCCATGGCTAACTGCTAAGGGACTGTAAGGGCTGATACACAAATGATCCATGAGAACCAGCTACCTAAATCACTTTGTAATCCAGGCCTTCACTCTAACCCCTGTTTTCTCCATTCACAGTATGAATAGCACAGTCAGGCAGGGGCTGAATTCCAGGACCCAGCAGATATACCCACTATAACATAAAGTCAAGCACAATGAAAGTGGCCAAACTTAAACTTCCTTCCAACCCAACTATTCATTTCTATTTCTATTTCTATTTCTATTTCTATTTCTATTTCTATTTCTATTTCTATTTCTATTTCTATTTCTATTTCTATTTCTATTTCTTTTATATTTTTCTTTTGAACGTGCTCTGCTTTTGCACAGTGAGATTCTGGGCGGGAACTTCGGCCACCTTACCATATCCCAGTTACGGGCGTGCCAACAAGGCCACCATGACTGTGGGAGGGGTCAGCACAGAAAGATGTGTTATTTTCACATGCACATTAGTTAAAATGCTTTAATTTTTTGCCTCAATTGTTTCCAGGAATCATTCTTTCACTTGCTTTTTGTCTGCTTTCTAGGTGTGGATGTGTGGAGGCGGCATGTATGATGTTCCATGCTCTCGAGTTGGACATATCTATAGAAAGTATGTTCCGTATAAAGTCCCTTCTGGAACCAGCCTGGCACGGGTGAGTAATTGGGTCTTGGTGTTTTTCATTTTCATTCATTATCAGTCTCTTCATTCCTTGTGAACCAGTTTCCAGTAAACTATTAAAATGGAAAATGAATGTTTCTTTATTTTTCTGAAATGAGATGTGCAATTACTGCAGTTATTCTGCCTTTCAGAGATAAGATTGCCAAGAATAAAATGGAAGCTTAAAATTACGGGATTGGACATCTCAGCACAGAAGCATGTTTCATGCTGATTCAAAAGAACCTAGGAATAACCTAAGGCTCGCGGTTCTCAAATTGCACAGTGTTGTCAGTCATAGTTTTTATAGGCAGGACCAATTTAAATGCACATTTTCTTATCAGTCAGCAGAACAGGCAGAATCTCATGGAAGGGATGTTTTCTGAGGCAAAAGGACTGAGTAACAATTATTTGAGTGACTGTCTGATTATTGTGTAAAATCTGGTTGTGGAATGCAGCCAGCTTGGAGCTGTGAGAGTGAGAAATTACAAGACCTCTAGACATTTCTCAAAGACTACAGAACACATTCATATCCATGAGGGGCTTTTTGCTCAAGAGAAAATGTTCTGTAACTTTCTGAAGATGTTCACAGGATGTCAAAAGATGGGAGATGAAGGGCACAGATGTAGCTTCCAGGAAGATACTAGTATTTATTCATGCTTGAGTTTAATCTTTTCTGGTTTAGAGGATTTTTTTTAATATAAAATGGCATTAATATTAAAGTCTGCATATTGCCATAGGGTAATGCTTTATGAATCATAGTTTTTTCTTAATAATGAAAATGTGGTATGAATAAAAGAATTAATTTCTTGCTTTAAGGGGGAGATATCCTTGGTTTCAGCACCACAGGACCAGGCTTGCTGTACTAACTGCAGCAGAAAAACGAGACTGCCTGCCTGACAGCTGGCTAGAGAGAAAGAAGAATTTGGCTTTACAGGGCACCAGTGCAGACACTGTGACACACAATTTAGTAATGGGATTAGTGGTGGGAGCAAAAACTCTATTGACAAAATTGTGAGATTAATATCTTCTCCAAGTGTAGCTCTGGGTCCTGTCAGAGTTGCCCCATCCAGATTTTTGCCTGAATGAGACGACATCATTTATGAGATTCCCTGCAAAAAATCACACATAACTGGAAATAAGAAATTCAAACCTCAGTGTCTGTGTTCTTCTGTTACAGCACCTAGTATCTCATTAGACAATATGCTGTCTCATGCACTACCTGTAGGAGCAAAATACAGTAATTTCTATTCGTACTACTGGTATCTTGCACCGTTGACCACTGAAGGCTTTCATGATGGCACTGGGAATACCTACAACCATCAGGTAGCCACAGCCTGCAGCCTCCCTGTACTATTTATTTTCACTTGATTTCAATGAATCACTCATTAAATATTACTGAAAAACATTTCCAGTTATAAAACTGGTATCTCTGCCCATGCATAGACTGATTACCCTATAACTTGTGGGAAAAGACCTAGTGGTGGTTCTTACCCTTCCATTCAAAAAAATTGATAGTTTTTTCTGTGTTGTGGCAGTCCAAAACATGATACTTAGGTAAATTTGTGACATCCAGTTACCACTAAAAGAAACTTTGAATTCTCAGATTCACAGCTTCTTTTCAGTACAGTATTCTTTGCATTGCATCAAGGCTAACAAGAACACAAGAGCATCTGTTTGGGCTATTTCAATAACTAGCCAAGGGAGAGAATTTTGTCCTTGACCTATCATATTATGTGTAATTTTAAATCTAAAAATAATCTCTTTTGATCATCCTTACCAGAAAAAGAAAATCAATGACAGATTAATCTTCAGCATATCAGCCCCAAATGGAGCTGTTAGCCACAATAATATTAGACAACTATTCACAAGAGTGGCCTGAATATTTCAAGTGTCTTTGCATTATCCTCCAAATGTTATATTATCCAAAGATTATAATCTACGCCTTACGAGTTTTTTATCTAAAACTTCCTTCTAGTTCAAATATATAATGAATAACACACTCAAGAATATCTGCAAATATTATCCCCACTGCCAAAAGCAGTACTTTTCACTACTAAGTCGTTTCCACAAAGTTTTTACTAAATCCTTTTCTACCTTCTGCTTTTAAAGAAGCATGCCAGAGATGCAGTTCACAAAGGAATGAGCCCCAGAAAGCCCAATTCCAATTCTATTAATGATTGCAAGAGGCCTTCGTTAATCAAGGAGGAATTTCATCTTGTACAGATACTGCATAAAAGGTTGACAAATTTTCCCATCCTATTCCCCAGCACAAGGGAAATGGGGGCTGGAATTAGGAAGAGAACAGAGCTTCCAGACAAATTCAGGCATAGCCCAAATCATGGCCTGGGTTTCCTTTCAAGCTGTTTCAACTAATGTTTAACCTTAAAACATAATCTTTAAAGTGAGCATTTTACCTTCCCTTGGGATTTCACCTCTCTTTGTCTTTTAGCAGTGAGTCTCAACACACAGTTTCAGCCAGCTACAGAACACTTGATCAGTCTCAGTATCTCTTTTGAGAGCTGTAACCTGGCATGAGGCTCACATATGCTTTAAGAAATCAGAGACCTGTCAAAAACTTTGTTGCACCTCCCCATCACTATATAACCATTATTGTAGCACACACACTAGTATGGATCATGACATAAATTTTCTATCTTATCTATTACTTGAGATCTGGAAAGCTTATGAATATTGGTTGCTGCCACCTCCCACATAAATTGAAAAGCATACACATATAAAACAGTAATATTGTTTGCTGGTTCAGAGCAAAATTAGAGGAAGCCATAAACATGCATAGTACATTTATAAACATATTCTGACAATCAAATGTAGATAAAAAGACTGAATATTTTGTCTGAAGATGTCTTAAGATATTTCTGCTTGCCAAAAGCAGTGTTAAATTTGCAGGCAATTGCACGTAAAGAAATATTAATAGGCATGCAGATGTCAAGACTGATTCCACTTTAGAACCTGGAAGCACCACATAATTATTCATTCATTCCAAACCTGTCAATCTCTGCACAAAACTGCAGTAAATAATAACAACTAATTTTGACTGTTTGTTTTAGGTAATGCATGTGTAGAAAGCGAATTCACAGATCCTAGAAACTGCTGAATTGTTTTACTGGATTATTTTAGTTGTTTTTTGTATTTCTGATTGTTGCTTCCCTTTTAACAATTCTAGCTAAGCCATTTACTTTTAGCCAGTTACCTATGAAATTAGACTTCAGAATATTCTTAGCATTTTATTCTAGGTGTATCTCAATTTATTATTTATTTTCTTTAGTTTTCTATTTGCTTTTTGGGTGTTTTTTTTTTTTTTTCTATTTGTGGTTCTATAAAAGCTGTAAGAAATACATCAATAAAATCTCGCTGTTCCATAGGATATGCAGAGATGAACTAAGTTTCAAAATATATCTACAGAATTTTTTTTCTTGCAGGTGTTTTACACAGCATTTTAGCATTAATCACAGAATGTTAGCACATTAGGCCTTTTTGAAGGGAAGGGCAACCCCACTGGAATTCAAATTGAATGCTAACCCAGCAGGGTAGTGAATCCTAACCTTTAGTTGAATTCCTCCCTGCCTGCCAGGACATGAGATCCCCACAGCACAGTGATCGATGATTGCCTGACACATCAGGCACAAGGACAATGACATTTCTCTCATTACGCAGTGTAGCTGAATTGGAACTTGCATGAGTTTGGGTTCAGGAATTCAGCTGGTAAAGGTGGGCTGATTCCCCTCTGAACCGTTGTCTCATCCTTTTTGTGTGGCTTCAAAAGAGATCTTCAAAGAAAATTATTTTAACTATATCATCTGGTGCTCTGGCCACATTTGCAATTTTTTCAGAGCTTCCTTTAATATAATGACAGTTTGGTCTATTTTTTCCTGCAATCTGCAAACAATATTTGGGAATTTCTTAAAGTGGTCCCTGAATATTTTATATTTTTTTCCAGGCAGATTAAAGAATCAGAACAATCAGTTAGGTGATGGCTACATTTTCTCGTGACTGGAGTGCAAATGATTAGGTGTGGCATGCTGTTCAGGGAACACTGCTGGCACTTCTGCAATCACCTCTGTAGCACAAAAGACTGTAGCAAAGTCTGTTGTGATTCAGCCACCACAGTAAGCAGGTGCAGTGTCAGCTTAGAACAGGCACATTATTGAGGAATCAAGCAAGAATCACCTTCTTAGAACAGCACTGCTATAATATATGATAACTGTGATTATTACACAATACAGCTGTTGTGCTTCCATTGTAATATTTTTCATTAAGGGATTTATAAATTCATCATTAAAATTAATTAAACTAAGATCTCAGAGTACTTACCAAAGAAAATATTTAAATTGTTATCCTTGACTTTGACAAGGTTTTGACACTGTCTCACACAATATCCTCATAGGCAAACTTAAGGAGATGGTTAGATGAGTGGACAGTGAGGTGGATAGAGGACTGGCTCTATGAGGAAGAATGGCAGATCCCAGAGGGTTGTAATCAGTGGCACAGGGTCTAGTTGGAGGCCTGTCACTGGGCCCAGTATTATTTAACTTATTCATTCATTCAAAATTACTTGAATGAAGGGGCAGAGGCATCCTCAGCAAGTTGGCTGATGACACAAAGCTGGGAGGAGTGGCCAATACCCCAGAGTGCTGTGCAGCCCTTCAGAGAGACCTCGAGAGCTTGGAGAGATGGGCAGAGAGGAACCAGCTGAAATTCAGCAAAGGCAACTGCAGGGTCCTGCAGCTGGGGAGGGAATAACCCCAGGCACCAGACAGGCTGGGGCTGATCTGCTGGGAAGCAGCTTGTGGAGAAGGACATGGGGATCCTGGTGGACACCAAGCTGTCCATGAGCCAGCAGTGTGATCTTGTGGCCAAGAGGCCAATGGTGACCTGGGGTGCATTAGGAAGAACATTCCAGCAGGGCAAGAGAGGTGATCCTGCACCGCTGCCCAGCCCTGGTGAGGACAAATCTGGAGTGCTGTGTCCAATTCTGGGCTCCTCAGGACAAGAGAGACATGGAGATCCTGGAGAGAGCAATAAAGATGATTAAGGAATTGGAGCATCTCTCTCATGAGGAAAGGCTGAGGGAGTTGGGCCTGTTCAGCCTTGAGAAGGGTCAGCTGAGAAGGGACCTCATCAATATCTGTCAGTATCTGAAGGGAGGATGGAGCCAGGCTCTGCTCAGTGGTGCCAAGCAATAGGACAAGAGGCAGTGGGCAGAAACTGATGCACAGGAAATTCCACCTGAATATGAGGAAAAACTTCTTTATTGTGTGGGTGACTGAGCACCAGAACAGATTGTCCAGGGAGCTTGTGGAGTCTCCCTTACTGGAGATGCTCAAGAACCATCTGGAGGCAATCCTGCGCCATGTGCTCTAGGATGACCCTGCTGGAGCAGGGAGGCTGGACCAGATGACCCACTGTGGTCCCTGCCAGCATTAAACATTCTGTGATTCTTTGATCTTCTAATCCTTGAGTACAAAAAAGGCAAAGTAATTTTTGTGGGGTGTTTTTTTTATGTTTTTGCCAATCTGAAGAGAAGTTTTGCTTTTAAGCCAATTAATACAATGAGACAGAGATCTTAGCTATCCAAAAAGATCACGAAGAAGACAGAGAACTAGATATTCTTGGACAATAAGTACATCAAAGTGGTGGTAGCTACTTGTCAGGATTTATTCATAGGCTAGCACTGGAACCCAAGTTACAAGGCTAAATAAATCTGTTTGGAGTTAAACCCCTGAACTCTTCCAGGCTCAGCTGCAGGGATGTGCTGTGATATCTATGGGTCTGTAACACAAGCATGGAAGCAGCCAGGAGATTTGTGGAGATGTTCTTGTAGTGCCACTCTGTATTCCACAGCTCCCTCACAGCCACAGAGCTGGGGGCAGGCAGCATCCTCACTAGGACCAGAAACACCCCTGCCCCCAAACTCTGTGGGTTGGCCTCATGTGAGCAGGAAGTATAGATTTTCCAATGCATGGATCTTAAATTTTTATTTTTTTATACCTGGTGGAGATGCAAACTCTTATAGAGAAAATTAAATCCTGTTTATCTTCACAGATGACATCTGTGGAATTTCAGTTCCAGATATTTGCAGACTACTGGCTGAAAATAAATAGGCTCTTGCCTCTATGCCAGCTGTGCTAACTCGTAAAATATTTATTTATATACTGCACCAGCTTTGTCACCTAGTTAGAATACTGTCTTCCATGCAGATGTATTTCTTTTATGCCCGCAGACATCTCTTTATTTGGTTGGGTTTTGCTGGTTTTTGGGTTTTTTTATATAAATATTTCTCTTATGAAACCCAGTTAAGTTTTAAACACAGTTATGTGTAAAGAACCAAAATAAGATACCCAAGAAGGGGAAATATTGACAAACAGTAGAACTGTAAAAATTAAAAGGGAGTTAGGGGAGAAGGGGAAAGGTAGGAAACCCCCCATTGAGGCTTAACTGATGTGGGCAGGTTGAAGTATTGAAACCTGAACGTCACAAGACTGTGGTTAGTGTCCAGGAAATGTTTTATTGTTTTTCTGCTGTAGAAAGACACAGAAATGGTAAACATTGTATTCTGACACTGATGGAAGGACCTTTGCACAAAACTGAGGGTATTGTTTTTCTCCTTGTGAAAAGTGGAGTTTTGTACCCTGCTGCTTCTGGCATATTAATCCATACTTGTTGGATGAGCTCCTCCAGTCATACTTTGTTCTCTTCTCTGTGATGATTCATTGTAACATTATGCTACTCATATTCCAGAGGAACATGGAGTTGTCTTGACTGGATAGATCTCAATGCACTTTTTAAATACATTTTGTGTAAAACAAACTGTATATTATATTATTTCCAGCCAAATGAAATACAGCTGCTTTTACAAGTAAACAGGGCACTCATTTTGGAGTTGCAACAATACTGTGCTTCACAAAACAAAAATAGAAAAATTTAAATTAGTAAAATGATGTAGGTGAGGTGAAAATAATCCCACTAGAATTTTACTAGGAAGAAAAAGATTAATATGTCTGTTGTTGCCAAGATTGTTGTGTTATTCTTGGCAAGTAAACAGTAATATTCCTTCCTACATTTCACAACCAAGATACAGTCAGGCCTCAGCCTGCTGTGGTGATTCGTATTTGATTGGCATAATTGAAAGTGATTTTGATGTCCTGGCTCATGTGACAAATACCAGCTGGTGACATCCAGCTTCCTGGAAAATGTTCAGATTAAATGCAGGACAATAGGATCTCATTACAGGTTTCAAATGTTCCAGTTTAATATTGACAACAGTAAGTCTGTTGATTGAGGCCAGGGTCAGTTTCATGCAGTGAGATAGGCACAAAGGCAGAAAAAACAGGTTATGCAGGTGAAATGAAACAAACAATAGAACCATTGTGCTCCTTTAGTGACGCTTAATAACAATCTTTAGAACATCTGGAGAAACTAAGAACAGGAACTACATTTTTATATTAGTCCAACTGCTGCATCTAAAATGTTAATTGGATAAGATGCACCTAGAGGATGGAGGTGTGCTAGCTCACAGTATAGCTCAGGAGCTCTCCTACAAGTGCTGTCATCTCAAAGCCAGCACACCAGCCACGGTGACAAAATGAGGAACTACCCCTCTCATATTAGGTCTGATCTAGTTAAACTTTGCTTAAAGCTAATATTTATGGACCTGTCTTTTGACATGTCCCTGTCTCACTCTGCTGTTCCATTCTCAGGGCCAGTGTCTGCTTTCTTCTCACAGAGTAATGTCTTATCTCTTGAAAATGACAGGTGATCTTACACACTTAAAAATGGGATAGTCACTTGATTACAGAGATTTATCTACCCTAATCACTGAACAAAATGCCCCATGAAAAATTATCTTTTTTCAAGTGCAGAAGTCCCCATTTGTATCTCTCTTTTTCCAATCAAGTTGATTTAAACTCTCTTATTGAAGTCTGCTCTGCTGGCTTTAGCTGGGATAGAGTTAATTTTCTTGAGAGTAGTTAGTATGGGGCTGTGTTTTGGATTAGTGCTGGAAACTGTTATCAATGTAGAGATATTTTCCTTGTTGCTGTGCAGGACTTGCACTGGGTCAAGGCCTTTTCTGCTCCTCCCACCACACCACCCCCCCCANGCTAAGGAGGAAGGCGGGGGGGGTGTGTTTAGGGTGGTAGTGTTTGTCCTCCCAAGTCGCCATTAGGTTTGATGGAGCCCTGCTTTCCTGGAATGGCAGAACACCTGCCTGCCCATGGGAAGAGGTGAATGGCTTTGCTTGTGTGCACAGTTTTTCCTTTCCCTGTTAAATTGTCTTTATTCCAACTCTTGTGTTCTCTCACCTTCACTCTTTGGATTCTCTCTCCCAGCCCTTTAAGGGGGACTGAGTAAGTGGCTGTCACCAAGCAATTCCTAAGCACCTAAGTGGTGCTTACTTGTCAGCTGAGGCTAAACCGTGACATCCATGTATCAATGACATTGTAACTTACTGTCTTATAGACTATTGTTGAGTAAAAATACAAAGCAAAATCAAAGTCTTAAATGTGTGAGTTCATATAAACTTAAATAAAACTTGTCTAAATGTAAGCCCAGTGGTAAAGAATTTACCAGCGAGTAAAATTGTATCAGTGATTAAAATTATATCAAGAGTGCATAAATGAGCAACTGATGACAGATGATGACTTAGTGTGGTTGCTGTCACTGTTGTATTCATCTCACAGTTTCTTTGTGACAGCTGTTAAAACCTAACATATAGAAATATGCATCTACTGAAATACCATTGGACCATACTTATTCTCATACAGAAATTTTTCACTAAAAATAATGTAAGAGAGAAGAAATTGTCATTGTTCTTCTTGGATAGGTCCTGAGAAACTCCTCAGATGTCCACTCAGAGTCCTTATGACTTCTTTATTTTGTGTGTCAACTCGTGTAACTAATTAATAATTAATTGATCTTCATTTGATTGGTTTTATTTAATTTTTTTCCTTTTTTTTTTTTTCCTATTAAGACTAACCAATCTGGACATCTGTAGCCTTGCAATGAATTTGTCAACCAAGCTAAGCTACGCCATTTTCAGCTGTAGAAACATGTTGTCAAGCATTGGAACAGGCTGCCCGGGGAAGTGGTTGAGTCACCGTCCCTGGAGGTATTTAAAAGACACGTAGATGTGACACTTAGGGACATGGTTTAGTGGTGGACTTGGCAGTGCTGGGTTAACAGCTGGACTCAATGATCTTAGAGGTCATTTCGAATCTAAATGATTCTATGATTCTATTTTTCATTTTTTCCTTTCCACATGGATTTACATTAGATTTTCAGATTGAATCCAAGCAACAGTGATCTACCACAAAGATATGCTAAAACTGGTTCTTCCTATAGTGATATTTGATGCCATTTGAGAAACTGGCATTTAAAGGAGTTGTCTCTAGAAGATTACATAAATAGTAACAGGAGACAGAAATCAAGAAGATTCAAATGTAATTCCTGTTGACTCTAAATTATTTGAAGATTATTTTCACTGTCTCATGACGATTAAAATTAAATGAATGCTTAAATGATGCTGTAAGACGTTCACAAAATGCGACCTAGCCTGGTAGGTTCTTGAAGTTCTTCTACATGCAAGTTCTGTGGCAGTGTACACAGACAGAGTAAAATCATATCGAAGTCAAACTGCTTAAAGCCTGTTTTACAGTTAGACTCTGCCAAGACTGGGTAGCTATTCAAAACCATTCCCACTTGTGGGGCTTATATGACATGCTCAGATTGTATCTAGCCTCACCTAAGGGTCAAGCAAGGAGGAAGCAACCGTTCTCCTTCCTCCATCCACTATGTCAGGCATCCACCCAGATTATGGGAATGGCAACTCTGGAAGACTTGTAAAGGACTTGAAATCACATCCTTACCTTGCAGTAAGTCATTTGATTGGTAGGCCTAAAGTGCTCAGAGATGAGGGCTCTCGTTTTGGTTGTACTCCTCAGATAGGGGTAAAAGTAAAAAATGAGTAAAAGCCCAGCAGCTCCTTGTCATAATTTGCAGAGAGAGTTATGATCCTAAGAGGTTGTCTGCAGTTTATCATGCTGCTAGACAGCCACAGAATGGGGATTTTCAGCTTATGAGTTCAACGATCTCATCTTGGACAGCCTGTATTTTTGCTCCATGAATGTGCTGGGTTAGAGCATTCTAAATAAGAATGTAAATGATTGCCTTTTCTGTGTAAGATTGCACCAAACCAGCTTTCAGTACAGTAGCTCTTCCTGACTGCATTCAATTCAA
The DNA here is from genome assembly GCA_013397075.1 of Rhabdornis inornatus. NCBI lineage: Eukaryota > Metazoa > Chordata > Aves > Passeriformes > Rhabdornithidae > Rhabdornis > Rhabdornis inornatus. The sequence continues at coordinate 584,831 of VWZS01001442.1, forward strand.
GTATGGGGAGTTTTACTACTAGTCTGGATACATTTATGTTAAGAGGAAGTATGGTGATTTCTGAGCTTGTGTAGTGGTAATAAGGATAAGAAATGCTAATCCGGGCTAACTGAGGTCAAGAAACCTCTTTAAAACTAAATTGTTTAGATGCTGAATGCTTACTTGATGCAGAAACAGCTTCTCACTACCCCAGAGCACAGTGTTCCTTTTTGTCATGTTCATAAGTAGTATGGAGATTTAGAGCTAGGAAATCAAGAGTTTGTACTTTTTAAAACAAACCTCTTGAAATTCAGAGGGTTGCCTCATCAGGGTTTGGCTTATGACATCAATATATAAACATAGTAAGAATAATATACAAGTTCATTACAGGCGATTTTTAGCATATGATGAGAAGAGCAGTCTTGGAAGCACAGGGAAACAAAGTTTTAAATAGATTTGTCCAAAGTATCCTACCTGATACTTGGAGAATGGTGGGAAGAACTGATTATTAGTGACCAGGTATAATATCAAGATTTTTGTTGGACTTATGTTTTATCAGTAACAATCATCTAAAGCAGAATGCAGTCCTTTTAGTGCAGCCAAGTAACTAAAGAAAAAAGTCCATCAGAGACTACTCTTAATAATGGTGGGGTGGTGCAAGACTTAAGTGGAATTTTTCTTTCCTATGAGAATTTTTTTTGCTGTACTTTTACTGTATGGTTCTTTTTATAATATGGTTTTTAAATATGAAAATAGCCTATCAGATGAAGTGATTGCAAAAAACTATTTTATAGAACAGTCCTAAACTGCATTTGCATTGTAGCAAATGAGGTATGCAGCATTGCATTGAAAGATACGCCAGAAATCACACATATTTTCGTTATTTTGGCTTTTTGTTTAATGTTCCTAATCATATTTTTTTTTACATCGTATACAAAATCTCATCACATATTATTTTTACTTCTCAGAAGATTTTCTGCCAGAAACGTGAGATTGTCATTTAGATGAGGTTTTTGACTTTTTTCTGTTTTTCTGTGTCCTACCCAGTTCCTATTCTTGAATTCTAATTTCTTGTGAAGTTATCTAGGTTTTCATGAAATTACAACACAAGTCAAACTTATGTGGGGCACAAGCCATTTTTGAATAAGGATATGAGTGTTGTGAATTCTTACACTGCTTTAATGTTGCTTGCTTTTTCCCTGCAGGTTTAACGTATTTGCTTCACAGAGAGAAAGCACGTAAAAACTTATCTTGCAGTGTCAGCTAAAAGTACTTCCTTTGTTCTGTGTCTTGCTGTCTTTGTATTCAGATAAGCCTTATTAGTTCAGAGACATTTAGTTTATGTGGATTAATAAAATTCAGGAAAAGAATTTTCCAGTTAATCTAGAAGGCAAGTCAGAGTGTGAATCCAGCTTACTTAGATTCAGAGAATGTTCTGAAATGAAACATTACCTTATGTTGATGATAATCAGATATATGTTGTCCTCCAGCTTATTACAGAGTGAATCTCAGCATTTTGTAGTTAACGTTCTATAAAAAGAATATTATACAACTTGATTATCGTGTTTTTACAAACAAAGCAATAAGAACACCCTAGTGCCTCAAAGTTATTCAGAGAGATGTTGCTTTATTGGTGGGATAAAAGGTTATTGGGCAGCTGTGGCAGAATAGACCAAGCCCATGCTCCACTACAACATCTGCATATAGATTTGTGTGGAATGAGTTGCAGGAGGAATTTTAAAAACAAACAAAAATACAGAAAAAAAATGCCCCCTTCTTGGTGGTAAATACCAATAAAATAGATCTCTTCAGTCTACCCAGAGTTTTTCTTTGCAATGGTATTTGTTTTATTTTATAATTTGAGGCAGCTAATTTAATTAATTATAATTTGAATTTATTCAAATTATTTATGCAGCAAAATAGGTAAGTCTGTTTCCTATAAAATGCCAACAAAAATAAACTTTGTGGAACACAGCCAGAACTGGGCATCGTGGAACCTAAATAGCCTTAGATATGTTCATGGGGTGAGTGCAGAAAGCCACAGGTTGTTGTGGCTCCTGTCCCAGGAGGTCTTTTTCTTTAGACCAACTCCCCTTCAAGGTGCTTGTCCCCAAACATTCACTTGTAAGATCTGACCCTAAAATTTAGGTAGGAATTGCTTGGTGACTTAGCAGTATCATGACAGACTGAAATTCAGATGCCTTTCAAATGCAAAGTGAAATACATCAGAAGGAAGAATTTGAGCCATTCTTCTATATTAGCAGGTCTGAATGAACAGGGAAATAACAGGGACCAATGTAAGCAGCAGAAAAGGAAATTTGTGTTTGACATCCATCATTAATCAAAAACCCATATGAAGAATATGCATGAAGAATGTGAAGGAAAATAAGATGTTCAACAGACAAAAGACTGTCTCTCACAGAGCCAGCAGGAAAGCAGGGTACTTAATACTCTGTAGTGTTTGTTCAACACTGTAATGAAGATAGCATACAGTTACTTTTCCAGGTTTTAAGACTGAGAAATGAGACCAGCTAAGGTTAAAAATTGTGTGGAATGCTGATTTTTTGTTTTGTTTTGTTTAAAATGTTCCCTGTTATGAATATCATTCACTCAAAACATGAAGAAATTAATGTCTACTCTTTTTTGTGCCACACAGAACCTGAAGCGAGTGGCTGAGACGTGGATGGATGAGTTTGCAGAGTACATTTACCAGCGACGGCCTGAGTACAGACATCTCTCAACTGGTGACATCTCTGCCCAGAAGGAGCTGCGCAAGCACCTCAAGTGTAAAGATTTCAAGTGGTTCATGGCTGCAGTGGCTTGGGATGTCCCCAAATATTACCCTCCTGTGGAGCCTCCACCTGCTGCCTGGGGGGAGGTGAGGAATAGATCTAATTTAAATAAATCTAACATTTAAGATTGTGGGAAATTAAAATTATTAAATCAGAGTCAACCTGATGGTAAATACTGGTGTTATTAAGGAAGTTCACAGTGGTTGAAACAATCCCTGAACTATCCATTAAAATGAGAAACTGTCATGTCTTAGAACTATCACTGTTGCTTTTGTAACTCATTACAATTTTGTGTGTACAGGGCATACAATGTATGCACAATGAGGACAAGAATTAAGAAAAAAGTATGTAGCACTCATTACTGCATGTCACAGAAGATTTTAGATTCAGAGAATCACCTTAGTAAAAAGGAGATCTGAGGTCACCGTTTGGGGTTTTTTGTATATCTACTGGTATACCTCCTCCTGTCCTTATAAGGATAATTGTGTGCAGGTGGAGTTAGGTTTGCTCTCATGTGAAATGTGACAAGCAAGGCCTGGATACTTTGCTTTTAAAATGACTGATTTTGCTCGGCTGTTCTCTACATTCTGTAGATGCTGTCATCACTGAGTAGCAGTAGCAGACAAATATAATTTATCCACTGATGGATGAGGGGAGGGAGAGACCACAAAAGAAAAGCCAATATCTGAGCATCACTCCAGAGCAGGGGCTGAACAAACAGCAAATCTCCACCTGTGATCAAAGATGTTCTGCATTCAGACCTCTCTGAAGAGCAGAGCTGTAACAAACCTTGCTTTGACAGTTTGTTTTGTGCAGAAGAAATGAGAACGCAAGGAGTGCCAGGAGAGGAAATTACTTGCTTAGTTGCACTGAAAAATTGCTGTGGCCTTTGTCCCCAAGAACTACAGCAGCTTCACTCCATGGATAGGTTACTTGCAAAGAGGGCTTTTTCCTTTCAGTTCATTAAGATATATAAAGAAGGCTTCACTCTTCCAGTGTATTGTGCTACTTTGAAAAAAAAAACATAGGAATATCTGTACTGTGAGTTCTAGCCTTCTCTGATTTTCTGGGAGATGTTCTTGGGGCTGTCAGAAGATTAACTTTTATATTTGAAACCAGAGGATGAAGTTGAAACTTTTGGTAAGATCAGGCACAAGTCTGCATATTCCCAGTGGTCCAGACTGGGCCATAGACTTCTAAACATAGGTACCTCTACTATTCTCCAGAATTTCTTTTTAGAAAGGCAAATTACCTCATAGTGAGATTTTAAAAATAACTTCCCCTGGTACTAGCAATCCTTAATTCTTCTTCTTAAGCTATCAGTTACAGATGTTAAAAAAAACTCCAATTTATATGTGTTGTATATAAACAGTTTATATCTGTTTGCTACTTCTTGGCAGTAATGAATTCCTTTGTTGTTAAAGTTTCTTCTTTTTGGTCCTGCTGCCCACTCTTTATGAGATTAATGTGTACTGAGAAGTAAGGAATTTATCAGTAGAAGTCAGGCTGGATCAGATTGCTGTGACTGCTACTGTGATTTTCCGTCACCATCTTTCGCATGTATACATGGGTGTCCTTGGAGGACTGTGATCAGGAGACATGTAACTTCTCTGGCCAGCTGGACAATTCTTAACTTAATCAAGAGGGTCTAAGAGGAGGAGCTTTTGATCCAGATACTCATTCTTTTCACAGCAATATTAATATAATCTCTGCATAAACCCAAGTATTTTTAACAGTAAATCAAAATCATATCGATCATGTGAAATCTGTGCCTTAAAAGCATTTACTGAGTTCTTAGGAAGGGCATGAAGACCAAAGATTTTCCTTTTTGTCTAAAACATACTTTCTCTAAAGTAACAGGAAGAGAACTTTCAGCCCTACTTCTCTTGTTTTTCCTGAGACTGCCACATTCCTGTGCAGTTTTAATTAATTTGTTGGCACTTGCAAGGACCTTGAAAAACCGTGAAGGTCAATGGCTGTGAGAAGCTGAAAGAGGGAAGCAGACTGTAATGTTACTGCTTTGTAAGAATCCTGGAGTTCTAGAAACCTTGCTGATTATACACACCTTGAGTCTGTGCCAACACTGACTGTCATTTAGTACCCTCTCTACTGCCATTCAGAAATACTTTACATCTGCTTGCCTATGTCAGTCTGAGAAAGAGTAAACAATGAAGTACGCAGACAAGTTTGGCTCTAATATTTGGTATCAAGTTAGTAAAAGCGTGTGGTGTGAAAGCAGACGTCTCATAAATAGTCTCTGCTAAGCTCCTCTTTTTTTGCAACCACATTTATTTAAAATCTGATTTTTACATTTCTTGAAAAAATCTGTTTATGATAGAAAAGAAGGACATTTGGAAAACAAAATGCAGTCTTTTTTCCTACACTTGTCATGGCCTTATCTCTTACATGTGTTTGTGCCTTTTGTCCTTGTAGCTGGCAGGGTGTACATACCCTTGATAATCTGTTCTGTCTTGTAACATCTGAAATATGTTCAGTAAAGTGATGTAACAGCAAATCCAGACACATTAGGTTAGTGAGACTGTCAGTTCTGTGTTTGAGTGAGGTAACTGTACTCTTTTCCATGGTGGAAAAGGGGAAAGTTTTCAATTAGGTTTTGTTCTTACTCTTTAGAATATACTGGGAAGTCTGCTAGCAGTTGAAAACAGTAATACATGCTCTTTCTAAGACAGAAAAATATATTTGTAATATGTATTTGAAGTCCTACTACCTAAAACAATAGGTGTGAATTGGACATGAGGTGTTTTCTTAGGAAGTACTCATTAATCTACAAGCTGTGATCCAGCATGAATATATTGTGCAGATATCACAGCTTTCAATATCTTTGAAAACAGGTTTTACATTAAATCAATCATATAATATCAGGCATTGCCATTTATTTTAGATTTCATGAGTTCTATAGTCAAGGTGATGCAAAAAAAAAAGTTGTTTTAGTCAGTCAAAAGGGAATTATTTAATATTGGCTTCACTTGCTGTTACATGCACGTCAATAATTTAATGAGGAAGTGTCTCAGTCACTGTAGCAGTGCTAAGCTGTAGAACCTGGGACTACTCCTTTCTCAGCCCCAAACTCATGGATTTTACAGAACTAGTTTGCAGCACTGACATGAAAATGTCGCACATAAAGTCAAGTGGCACATTTGAAAAAAGAAGAAAGCCTAAGAACTCACTAACTTCTCTTTCAGTTATTTTTCTTTTTTTTAAATGTGTCATCCTCTTATCCTTAATGAGTCAATCTGAGCCCAGCAAGTGTCACACATCTGTTGTACAAAAGTGATACAACCCCACCCTGCACAGACCGAGTACTGCACAGCTGGACTGTTCAAATTCTTTTATCAGGATCAATGTCACACTGAATAAGAGTCCCTTGTTTTTTCAGTGAGGTTTTTGGCAGCGCTTGACTTCTTTACCTTTGACTTTTTCTGTTTTATGGCTCACACAAAGGATAAATACTTCTAAAATGACTGTATATCAGTTGAGAGGAGACGTGGCTCATTTTTCCATATTTGATCCATAGACATTGATGGCCCTAGGGCTATCTGAGAATGTAAGCAGTGCACTAAAACTGGATCTAAGTGCTGCTCAGACAAAAAAAAAAGTACCATAAATGAATATTGCTAATGTCTTCTAAGAGTTAAAGTAATTTTCATATTTAAGGCATTAAATCAGATATAGGGAGAGTATTATATAAACTGATAGCACAAGGTGCTTCTGTTGTTGCTGTATCCCTAAGGATTGTCCTGACGACCTCTCCACAGTCATTGTTCACAGATGACCATATTGAACATACAGTTGTCTTTAGACTGCTACACTTTCCCTCTTTCTGCTTTTGGCACAGACAGTTTCATGTCATGATGAGCATGCAAGGCAGCTCCCAGAACCTGTGGGAGTTTGACTGTCCTGCTCCGGCTCACTCCTCCCTGGCTCCATGAAGGCTGAAGTGTACCTGGGTGACAGCCTGGCTGCAGTGCAGGCAGGGCAAGGCTGCAGGAGCCAGGACGTCAGCTACTATCTCAACAGCAAGTCTTGCAGGAACTCATTTGCCTGGGAAAAGTTGTAGAGTTTTAGAATTATATAACTGCTGGGCTCTAGGAAGCTGTATTCTCTATGCTTCTACGCCTCATCTGCTCTCTGTAACGACTACAGTGCCCATAGTGAGTTAGGATGGCATTTCAAGAACTGAATATGTATAATGACTTACAGATAGCGTCCTGTGCTCTTGTCGGAATTTGTTTAATTCTGAAACAGCCTTTAATATCACCACTAACCATCTTGTCAGTCCATACATCAAAGTCCTTGGGAGCATGATTTTCCTGTATACTTATCTGTCTGTACAAATGATGGCCTTTAAGGCTGAGCAAAAAAGTTTTGTAGGTAGCAACTCAATGCCCTACCTGCATGGCTGATAAAATCTGTCTCCTTTTCATCCCTGGTCTTACAATTGCACAAATAGGAATGTTGGAAATGTGTTAGGATCACTAGCTATTTTGTTTCTAGTTGTAACTCATAACCTCAAAGATCCTAAATCCATTGTGCTGTGTGACTGGAGACAAGGCAGTTCAAAAGCATATTGGTGTATAAATGAGGGAAAAAAAAAAAAGCCCTGTGTTTCTGCTTTCCTTTCTTTGTCTGTGGAAGCATCTTGGGGTTTGCAGGCTGTGTGGTTCTGATGCTTGGCAGAATGTTCCCCGTGGCTCTGGCTCTGGCATGATGGCTCAGTTCAGTTTCTAGCAACTGCCAAGGCCACACAGAAGCACCAGAGAACAAAAGCACAGACTTGACTGAAATGCCATATTACAAAAAGAAAATAAAAAACAAACCATGACCCCTCTGCAGCTGAAAGGATGAAACAAAAAAAGGATGAGCTAACATGTAAGCTACAAAAAAACAGAAGAAAAACTAACTCAAGCAAGCCTTTCAAGAGCAGAGGGAAGAGGGGAGGAAATAAAGAATGTGAGACAGATTCTAGCAGTGAAGGAACTAAATGTAACTTCAGCTCAAGCCTTTTCCAGAAATGGACTGAACACATTTACAGTACAGTCCAAATGACAGGGACTGGGATGGAGTGATGCCATCAAGACAAAATTATGAAAGCCTTTTAATGCAATAAGCATTAATTGGACGTGGAGTGTATTCACTGTAATTTTACAATTCTGAATCATATAAATATACCCAATTATTAATGGCAATTGTTCGCAGTTCCATTTTAATTAACTTGCACGCTGTAAGAACTGAACTGATGTATCATTTAATTTTCTGTTAGACCAGAAATCTTTATCTATACAATGGAAATTTAAGTGCATTGTGAAATGATTGACCATTCTTCAAAAATATTATACTTGGAGAAGGTATTTCACATGAAACTTTAAAAATATGACATTAAATTATATTCCACTCATTATTCTTTCATGCCTCTTTTGCAGGGTGATATGAATATGAAGGTTGTTGAGAACTAATTACCTTTCATCTTTTTTACTGTGAGGCTGCCCAGTGCTAGATTTCTGTATCTGGTTGTGTGTATGAATAGCTAGTGTTTTACCTCATCTTTAGCAACTTTTATTGTATTGAAAAAAGAAAAAGTATCCTAGGACTGGGCTTGTCCAATTTTTTTTTTTAATTGCTTCTCTGAGTTCTGGTGAAGGATCAAAGATTCCTGGAGGCAGTTGTTCAAACTGATGCTCCCGCATCTTTTGCTCAGTCTGCGATTTTCTAAGCTAAACAAATGCACCTCCTGAAACCTTTCCTGAGCATGTCAGTTTTTACATTTTCTCACTACCTGTTGCTTTCCCATCTGTGTAAATCTTTCTTGATCATGCTTAATAGACTCAATCCCACTCCTCCAGAATCAGAAGAAGAGCAGAGTAGCTCTGGCATGTGTCTTGCATGCACAAGGATCTCCCTTCCTCCCTATGTTTTTGTGCAATGCTGAGAAGTTTTCCATCCTTAGAATGTCTGTGAGGTATGCAGTGGCAATGTGTACATTTGTCTGGCATATTATGGCAACAGCAGTGACTTCTAAAGTATTTCTCATGAAAAAGCACAAATGACTACTCAATTGTATCTCCATTCAGCATCTAGCTTTCTTTTTAAAAAGGATCTAAGTAGCATCCAGAATATCAAAATATGCACCTGCTTTTTATATATTATACATTTAGAATTTGTGCATGTTTCCATGCACTTTGATTACTCAGTTTCTGTTTATCTCATTGAGAGGGTAAGTTTTTTTAAGAAATCTTTTTCATTGTGGAGGTGTCTAAAGGATTTTTAACTAGCCCAGCTAAATTACTCAAGGAGAAATGTGCATGGATTTGCAACATAAAGATTTTGCTCTTTTTGGTGGCAGTGGGCAAATTTACTTTTCAGCCTAATGTTTCAAAGAAAATTTACATGTCAGCAGTAGTACCTATCTGGTATGATTGATAGTCACAGGTTAATTATTACTCAGTTGCTTCAGCCTCAAGAGCAAGATTTTCCTTTTAAGAACATGTTACACTGCAATGTTTGCAGTGGGCATGCAGGAGGAACCTCCATGGGTAAGCTTAGGTTTCAGTACAGATTTGTTAAGTACTTTTTAAAAGCCTAAGTTTCAGTGCAGATTTGTTAAGTACTTCTTAATTTTATGCACTTCAGGAGTAATGCGTGATGTTATCTACAATGGTGTTACTGTGTCAAAGTAAGTGCATGGATTGGAACAGGGCATGCCTGAATTTTTAATGCATACTGATTGCTCCCATGCCTGGGAAAGACTCATACAGAAATCAGTTCTTTCTAATACTATTGATCTCTCTTGCTGTCATAGGATGGAAGAAGCAGTCAGACAAGCTTTGAACTTCTCAGACTCTTTTTCTCTTTGTTTTTTTGCATTAGGTGTTTTTTTTTGTCTGAGACCAACCTTTCATTTGTTAAGCAGAATATTTCAAACTTTCATTCTTCTGAAGCTAAAAAGAATAGTGCATTCCAGGACATGGCTCTCTACCCTGTAAAAAGTAATTCTTACCAGTTTTACATAACTAATGGTCAATCTCAAGTCCTTCAGAGCTAAACTCCTAACCCCCTAACATTGAAAGCTCAGTTCTGTGGCCCAGTTTAATGTGAAATGTTGCTGCTTGGTTTTGCAGATTCGAAATGTGGCAGCCAACCTCTGTGTGGACAGCAAACACGGAGCCACAGGGACTGAGCTGAGGCTGGACATCTGTGTGAAGGACGGCTCAGAACGAACATGGTCACATGAACAGGTATTTTAATGGTGCAAAGAGAAAATCAGTGTAACATTGTTACTTCTGTCCCGGGTTTTAAACATTTTCTGAGGGCTTCTCTTAAGTTAAAACAGAGTGTAGAAATAATTTTTTAATTATTACTGACCTTAATAGCTTTTCCAAAGTCCTCCTTAACATAACCTCAGAAATTCCAACAGCCACCTGGGCGGTCTTCATTTCCAAAAGGAATTGCAATGCCCAGGGAGCTTTTTGAGGCCCCCATTCTCCCCCACTGTGTCATGAAAACATGTTGATTTTGGTTGAGTTACCAGAAAATATTTTAACTGTAGTACCAGGCCTTTTACAGCTCCAGTCATTGTCTGTTTTAATGCTTTTTTCTCAACAAGCAGTTATATTTTAAACAAATATGAGGCATAAATGAGATAAATGGGTAAAAGCAAGGAAAAAAGCATTTCAAAAGACAAGGAGTTATAAAGACTCTAAAAAGCTTTTATTTAGGTTGGTTAGGCAGAAAACTATTCGTTCTCAGGCGTATGGAGGAAAAGAGCTCTAATTTTTACTCATTGTGAGTGCCACAGGAAAGGGATCATGACTTACAGACTGTGGGTCTTTCCAATGTGAGCAGAATCCAGATGAAAAGTACAACCTAACCGTTTATTAGCAGATTTGGTGAGTGACTCTTTCACAGGAAAAGGTCCCAGATTAGTAAAAGATTCCTAATGCTGAGGAGAAAAATTGACCTGGCAGTCACACATGACACTTTGTAAAAACTTAAAAGCTCAGGAGAGAGGAGTTCTGAGGGGTATTTGAAGTGCTGAGGTCAAAAAAGCATGCTCTGAGGATACTGAGAAATGCAGGAGGAGAGCTGCAATTGCATGAAAGTGAGAAACTGAAGGATTATCTCAATTTAGGTAAGTGCCAACATGGCAAAAAAGGAAGTTGCTGAAAGAAGATGTCTTCAGATAGCTACCAAAGATAGTGCATGGGGATAGGGTGCCAAGACTAGATAAATATAATTCTGTTTTGTTTCTGAAATTCAAGGAGTTAGTTGAAGGAAGTTGTATGGTCCAGACTGGACCCATCACAGTGTTCTCTGGCTTTAAAATCTGCAAAGCTCCAAACCCTCCTTCAAGACAGCAAAGGGGGAATGCTGAGGCTGCCATATATGAGAAAGGAGGAAAAAAATTTGGATGAAAAGGTGAGGGAAGAAAAAAATGTTTGCAGAGGAAAGGGAGACTTGAAATATCTTTTGAAAGAGTAAAGGCTGGAAGAAAGGGGAAATGACACGAAGGGAGAAGGATGTTAGGGAGGAATTCATGTTTCAGCGTACTCCAGGGTGCTGCAGCATTTGGGATCAGACTGGATCTGAAGGTCTTGCTATGTGCTAAGGACACAAAGTGACTTCATTAAAATCAGTAGGTGAAGCTAGCACGAAGGGAGTTCAACCGGCCAGCTCCTCAGATCCCAGAACCAGAGCTGGGAAGCCTCAAGCACTTCGGTGCTCGACGTGTGCCCCAGGAACAGCACGAATCGCCCCCGCCAGGCTGGTGTGGAACAGCGCATACTCTGGCATTGCCGGCGAGTGTGGCAAACTTCCCGGGAGCACCTACCTCATCCTTGCGGCGGTGCGGTGCGGCAGGCGGGCGGCAGGGGGCAGCGCGGCGCAGTGGAACGGGCCCGCCGCGGGATCGGCCAGCGCCCCTCGGAGCCAGAGACCATCACAGCCAGCGCCCCTCACAGGCAGCTCCCCTCAGAGCCAGTGCCCCTCACGGCCAGCGCCTCTCATGGCCCGTGTCCCTCAGGACCAGCCCTGCGCTGCTGTCACACTCGTCTGTGGGGCGTCAAACCCCGGGCCAGCCTCACAGAGCTCCTCTTCCTTCTTCATATCTCACAGAATTTGTTGCTGCCATGAGTTCTGCATACACCAGTAGAAACTAGCAGTATTAGTGAAAGTGTCAAGTATTTTATTATCATATTTCAGATAGCATGGATTGGCACTGAGCTGGACTCATAACTTCTGGTATAAATTTACAGAGTTCAGTGGCAAGCTATAGTAGCTTAATGTGAGCAGTGCGACAGGCATCAGTGCCAGACAGAGATAATCCTTTGTGTTATTGATTCATGTCATGTTACCAGGGCAGGAATTCAAAGCTGACAGTCTCAGCCGCCATGCCAGGGGCACAGCCCTTTAGCAGACCCCAGGAGGGGGAAGATGACCTTCCACCTTAGGGCTATGTAAGCCCCACTGGGCAAGCAGCAGTCGAAAGGTTTGTGGGAGCTTGCAGGCTTTCTGGTAAACAGGAGATGGGTGAGAAGTGAGGATATGTCACTGTGGTTTCTGGAAACTTCCCCAAAGTTAAGAGCCAGAGGCGAAGAAAAGGGACAGGAGGATAGGTCATGGCACTGCATTCTTCCATCTCTGTTTTCCCAAAGCTAGCTTTTGGCTTCAGGGGAAACTGAGGCTCTGCTGGATGGATAACCAGCAGTAAAGGAAAATGACAAGTATCGCTGTCTCTTACCGAGTTCCCCAGCCTTGCCAGGGAATGGGTGGACAGGCCCCGTCTCTAACGTGGCTTAGCAAGTGCCCAGCTCTTCCTTCTGTACTTGGAGGTATAGTTCAATGCAGAGCGCAGCTCTGAAACGTGGCATTTCATCTTTGGATGGGAGCACACATTGTCCCCTCAAGTGTAATGGCACAGTCAAAGCACAGCGCCAGCCGACGGACCCCAGCCAGACAGCGAGTAATTGAACAACGTTGCCAGGCTGGAAAGCATTAATGGCATCAAAAAGGCCTTTGTCCTATAGACAGTCCCAGACCAATGGCTCTATCAGGCAATCATTCTTCAGGCCCTGAGCCAATTATAAATGAAGCTGGAAAGCTGTATTTCCCAGTTACTGCATGACAGGGCTCGGCTACATGAAAAGGCAAAGCGTGAGAGCTGAGGGGTTGCTTGATTGCAAATGCAGAGGATGGGGCTGTGTTTTACAGACTATGGTATGAGGGAAGGCGAAAGAGGAGAATGAGCATCCACTGAGCCAGGACAGAGGGTATCTTGGGTCCAGCAGAGGACAGTGAACAGAAACCCCATGTATTGCAGGTGAAGAATCAGCCTGCTGTTTGTTAATAATGTGTCTGGGAATTTCGTGCAGCCTTGTTTCTAATCAACAAGCAGTCAGTAATGAACAAAGTACAAAAAGGGTACAAAAAGGCATAGCCATTTCTTGTAAAATCTGACACAGTTTGTTCCTGACAAAGGAACAACAAAATCCAAAGTGACAAGTGGTGGCAAAGCAGAACATTATATACCCTGGGCTCCAGCTAATAACATGTAGCATTGTTGGGCATTATGCAGTGGAGAGATAATATTTATATTGGCCAGGTTTAGCGTTAACTAGAGGAAAATCGCTGTTTAAAAGAGGAAATCTTAGAATTATGAGATTGGAAAGATTGTACACCTTCATGCTGTGTCTCTAATTGCAAGATCTTAATACCAATTGGGTGCATAGAGAAGTATAACCTTTTTTCTGTTTTTTTTTCTCTTCTTTCTCTTAGTCCTAAAACTGAGTTCCTGTCCCTAGCAAGATTGGTTTTGTAATAGTATCACTAGCAAGAGGACATACTTAATGATTTAAAAATAAAACTGTTTTTTAAAAATGAGAGGATAAAGAAGGAGGAAAAAGAATCTACGCTAGTCTAAACATTGAGATCTGGTATTACACAGATCCTTGTTTTCATTGGAAGGGACTAAAAGCCCCCTGCTGCTACCATGTCTTGTCTTGCAAACAGGCCACAGCCCTCGCAGTCTTCAGAAACCACACAGGAGTGGAAAGAGCAAAGGAATAGTCTGGATCAGTATGATCTGATTTAAAGGCTGCCTTGAGCTCTTTCAGGTGTACTGATGCATTCAGTAGCATAATAGTCCTATGGCCAAGGTCCAGAGAGCAGCAAGAATTGGTCCCTCAGGCACAGAATGAGAAATTTGGTGAGCCACCCACTAGGAAAGATGAGGCTGGTCCCAAAATAGAATCTCTCTCTGCAGTAGTAATGAGAGTGAGAATATCACAGAAGCACTGTTCCACACCATTCCTCTAGGTATTTGTTATTCATCACTTTGAACTCTAGGTTTATTATGTGTCCTTAGAAAGGTAAAGGATAAGATAAAGAAAATGGCTTTTGTTGGCTTTTTGTTAAAGGAAAATTGTCTCGGGCTTCTTTTCCTGAAGAAACAGCACTGCAATGGTTTTCTGTACCAAATCTTACTTTTGTCTTTGCTGGTGAAATGATAAGTTATTGTAGGGAGTCCATGATGATGCTTCAAAGAAACATGAAGAAAAGTGGAAAAAGATTTAACCTTTTGAAAAGCGGAAATTGCTTTGAAAACGAGGTTAAAGCTGTCCACTGCATTTTACTGCAGATAAATGTAAAATGCACTCTGGGAGATGGAAGAAATAAGCAGGACACAGAGACAGATTAAGAAAACACTCTCTAGAAAACCTATAATGCAGATATAAATAGGGAGTAACAGCAGCTAAGAGAGAGAACAAGGGTTTACAATAAGACACAGTAAAAAAAGGTAAGTATTCAGATATATGCTTGTATTTAGGGCCTACAAGCCAAAAGAGACAGTAACACCTTTCAAATGTGGTATTCAGAGGATGGTACAGCACTGAAGATGCAGTATTTTTAAGATTTGTTTCTTTCAGGAAGACCATGGAAAGAAGATACCTATAGCAATGAAAAGGTTAAAACCTGAGAACCACTACAGAATTGTTCAGGATCAGACCCACATGATATTTATTAACCTTCAAATTATAGCTGGTTTTATCAGAGAATGTACACAGTGGAGGAGCAGGGTGCTAGATAAGGGCCAAAAGGAAGCTGACATGAGGTGTTGGAGACAATCTGAATTCAGTATGGGGAGCTGAACTCAGTGTGGGGGAGCTATTTCTCTGGATAATGAGCCTGCGTGCAGTTCCACATGAACCATCTTGTCTGAGTAGTTTCTACTAGCAAAGTTTGCTCATTTAAAGAGAGCTTCACTTTCTCAGTGTTACGTTTCTTTTTTTTTTTCTATGGCAAATGAAAAGTCATGCAGAAAGCTGAAAGCACTCACTCAAAAAAAGAAAAAAAAAAAAAGAAATAAAATAAAATAACCTCACAGCTCTTGACAGAGTTTCTAGGTAGTAATTTACAGCCTGCAACCTTTTTTCTGCAAGGATTGTTCCATGGAAAGGAAAATGCACTCCACATCTTTAAATTTGATGCTGTCAGACCTGTCACCTTCATCTGATGATTGAAAGACTGCAGTGTTGCAGCATCACTTCAGACAGCTGGTGTCTAATTGAGAAGGATTCCTCTATTAACTGTGACCCTCCATGACTCCTCTCAGGCAGTGAGAAAAAGGGCTTTGACAAGCTGCCTGTAGCTCACAGGTTTCACAGTAGAAAAATGAATATCATTTAACATGTGTTGTTTGGGAAAAAAAAACAGTTGAGAGAGGCTATGGTAACAGTGTCCCCTGTAAACAGAAGGAAACTGCTCATTAAACACAGGAGAGAGGCTGTGATGGGAAGATCTCTCTGGGCAGTTTGTTCAGACCCAAATGAGAGCTAAAGGAACATCACTGATGGCAGCTTTCTGAGTCCTAGGGAGCTGAAATCCTAGTGCATACAGGTGCTGCTTTAACTGCAGTAACTAAAAGCTTTAATACAGCATAGCCCCTCTACTCTCTGCAGTACTGTCACTAGAGACTTTTTCCTTCCCTGACATCGGGATTGTGCCTTGCTGGGGTATATTCTACATGGCCACTGATGCACTGTAATTAAGGCAGTTGGCTTCACTGAATTGTACACAGGCAGGACCTAGTTCAACCAGCATCTGGGGTGTGTGAAAAGGGAATCCTGCATTAAGCTTTTGTGTGCTATTTTAAACGTTTTTCGCTAATAATATATCATTGCATTGCCTGATTGTTTTCCCAGCTCTTCACCTTTGGTTGGAGAGAAGACATCCGCCCTGGGGAGCCACTTCACACCAGGAAGTTCTGCTTTGACGCCATCTCGCACAGTAGCCCTGTCACACTGTATGACTGTCACGGGATGAAGGGAAACCAGCACTGGAGCTATAGGAAGGTCAGAGTCACTGTGGGGCATCTCAGAGGTTCAGACCGTCTTGAGCCTGTATTCAGTTTAGCACAGGCTTGTGCTTTCCCATCAAAGAAGTTCTGTTTTCAAATACATCACGTCCTATTCCAATTTAATTCTGTGATAATCTCTCTAGACTATGTTCCTTTTGAGCATTCAGATATTTAGGTCAAATTTAAATGAAAATGGATCTGATCCAGCTCAGAGGGTGTCTGTATTGGATCTGTTCCCTTCTGTATTGGATCTGTTCCCTGAAAGGTGTTTTACCATTCTGGCACTTCAAGATGCTTGTGTCATTTTAATAGAGGAACTGTTGGAAATATTTTCATCCAATGTGACACCAGCAAGACATGCTGCTCATGAGTTAAATGTACTTTAGTACATTTTAAAGATTATAAGTGGCAGAAAAACCTCCCTCAAAAAACCAAAGCAAACAAACAAACAAAAAAAACCCACCTAATATTAAAAGCACTGCTGTAAGCCCAAAGGAGGCAGGAGTTTATAAACTAAAAATAAGCAGCTTAGACACTACTTTGATCTGCTGAATTTCAGCCCATTTTTATAAATCACTGGCAACAGGAGGTCAAGCTAGAAACTGTCAGAGCTTCAGTTATGGTAAAAAGTCCTGATAATGCTACTGATTTGTTCTTGTTGTTGTTGTTGTCAGGGTTTTTAATAGTTTATCAGCAAGTTGTCTTGATTAAAGATTTCACTAATAAACTCTGTATTCCGTTCAGGATAAGGATTTCTCTGAAACACTGAGGATTTCTCTCACACATGCTTCAGTTTTCTTTGACCATTGTGCCTTGCCCTTCACCTTGTTTAAGCTGAGGCAAAAGTACCAGGAACTGGTCTTTGCCAGATAAACCTCAATACCATTTTCTAGTTTAAAAATACGTGTATATATTACAGAACTAATTCAGAACCATTAAAAATAGGTTTCTCCCGATGCTTTTTTCTGGGTGCCTACTTATTAGCTTCTGCCTTTTTACCTTATTTATGTTGCAAATCAAGGTCCATCATAAGATTTTCCAGAAATGTAATCTGTTTGAAGCGGAGGTATTACTTGTAAGAAAGTTAAAATATATGGGGCAGATATTTAGAGAATACAAATTGTGGTGGTTGTATTGCTGCCTATCTGACTTTATAATGCCATAATAATCCCTTCTTGTATCAAAACCCTTCCGATTTATCATTTTGCCTACCCAAGCTGCAAATCAAAAAGCTTTCATACCTTTAGCACTTCATTGTTGCTTAATATAGCCGGTTCATAAGACAAAATGCAGGTGTGGAGCTACCCTCTGTAAAAGGCTCATCACCTTTAATGAGGACAGAATATAGCAGGTACCGAAAGAAATGACATTTGGAAAAAATACACGGTGTAAGTTTTATTAAATTCTCTGCACAGCTTCATTTTTAATTTCCAGAAGGCTGACAGGGCTTGTATAAAAATTCTCAATGCAAGACAAGCATTTCCATCTCAGCAAGAAACACCACAAAGTTTTGTTATGATGGAAGTACTGACACCTTCTTAACTATAATCCCAACCTGACAGCAAGCTGGTCAATTTGCATAAACCTTCAAGTTAAGAAACTGCATTGGCATAATAGAACTATATATACATGGTTTTCTTTAAGCTTACTTTTCGTTTGCTACAGTAATTATTTTTTAATGTTTCCTATAGTCTATTTCCTCAGATAAAGGGCAGATTTATATTAGAGATTTCTGGTAGTACAGCTACACTTCTGAAAACCTTATATATGATATAATCCTTTTCCAGCTTTTAAAGCATCTTGGCAATAGAACTTTTAGTGTTTCCCCCCCCTACAAAACAAAAACTGATCAGTGCTAGAGCCTTTTACCTAGAGAATGGTATGCTACTGTATCTGCACCCTAAATAAGTAAGAATAATAATGTGTTAAGAAAGAAGTGTTTCCTTTTAAAAAGCAGAGATCAGGTCAACCACTCTCTTCTGTTCTCTGTACCACTTATAGGCAGTGTAGCTGCCTAATGGTCATGTGCCCCTCCTGCCAAAAATTCTTCTCTTGCTTTAGGAGAAATGACCTTTCTTGTCAGTGTCTTGTAAGATATCTAATGTGAAGCATTTCTTATCATGCTGTCATATTATTTCTATAAAACTAGAAGATAAGAGGCTTTTGTTCATTTAAAGATGAGTCCCTTCTCATGATCATTTGCATCCTTGAGCCACTGATAAGAAGTTATGGCTGTGAAGTGATTACAAAATGCTGCAAATGCAATTTGAAGCCAGGCACTATTTTCAGATTCCATATTCTTATAGCATAGAAATAGTAACAACTTGGTTTTGGATCCTGGTGAATAAAAACAGCTTAAATATTTTAGTGGCAAGTAGAATACGTTAATATTTTACTTTGGGTAAGGAGTGCTTCTCTGGAAAAAATGTACAGCCTATCCCCATTACTTGCACTTTGCTTCTCGTTGCACTGCAGTCTCAGAGCGTGCAAACCACATTCTTTTCAGATGAATGAAGCCAAAACTACCACTAATAAACATGTGTCAAAAAACCTGTTCTTATTCCCATACTACTTAAACTACATCTGGGCAGCTATTTGAAAGTCTCATAGGTCTGCAATATTAAGTAATCAATTTTCTTACGACCAATCTGAAATACTGGTCTGCAGCCAAGTATACATTTGAGAAAACCCTGTAAGAAGCAATGGAGCAGAATAAAACCAAGCAGTACTGCAAACATTGCTGTGGGTTGTAAATACAAGAATGTGAGTAAAGCCAGGACAAAAAATACTGGCACCATATTGGAGCAATGTAAGATATTAGATAGATAAAAGTAAATAACCTGCAATTATTAGATATTTGGGAGAATGGCTTTAGCTTCCCAAGCTAAAGCCATTTCTTTAGCTCTGTTTGATATACCTAAGCATGCTAGTACCAATGATGAGCAGTGCCTACAAATTTCTGTTCCTTGTAGTGAAGGAATACACCTCTGGTTTTCAATGTAGCATCATTCTGGGCTGACAGGTAGTGCACTGATTCTCATAAAGTATGATTCAATTTATGTGCCACAGGCCCACTACTGCTATTTGTAGAGCAGAAGTATCCAAGAGAGGGCTGATTTAGTAGGTCTCTAAAAAGAAACAATTGTGCAAAATCAATTTCATTATATGGTAATTCTACCCTGAGCCTAGTGATTATGATAGATGCTAGACTGACAGCATCAAAAACTGTGCCCAGAAGACTGGGGTTTGCTCATAGTCTCCGGACAGCTGCAGGGACAAACTGCAAGAGTCAATTGACTCATCACACGGGAGGTGCGTAGATTATTCCCTCAGACATATGAAGACATGTCATAGTGATAGTGGCTTTTATCGTGTGGACATCAGTCCTGCTGAAACTGCACTGGAGCTACCAACTAGTTTCAGATAAACTACCACAGCTACCAGCTGATAATAACTTCCAGTTGCTCTTGACATTGGCCATAGCTACAGCAGTGACCTATAGGAAATGAAAGACTCTGTGTGTCATTACCAATCCCCCTGAGCTGTCGAGACCAATTATCATATGGAGGAGTTTCTCCTTCTGAAAATAATCTTCAGGCTTGCCTTCATGCAGAAGGGAAAAAAAAAAGTATTCTGCTGTTTTCAGATGTTAGAAATGTCTCCACAAGAGCGCTTGTGGTTTCTCAGTGTTGGTGCAAAGGGAATTTATGTATTTCTCTTGTAAAGTTCTTCTCTGGGATGCATGCAACTGTTACCTCTTGAAGTCCTGAACCTGTTTCCACTGAAATCCAGTGGAAGATAAGACCACCAGGCTTTGACCTTAAATCAGCATAAGCTTGAGATGATAAATTAATATTTATTTATTATTTATTTATTGATTTTTATATTTATTTATATATTTATATATAGCTAAGTCAGCCAGAAGTTTTTCCAGAGTGGTAACTCTGTCCCTATTGTTAAAAGACACTCTTCTTTCCTAATAACCAGACTCTCTAAATAAAAACACCAGTAATGCTTCACTCAAAAATTGCCTGCCTGTGATATTTCTATAAGAAAGACCGCCAGCTTTCTGGAAATGCTGTGTGTTTTTCATAGCAAGCTTTTTGTGACTTTGGCTTCCTAATAGCTTGGCTGGCCCTCATGCTCAGCTATACTGCAAGGAAAACCATATGCCCCCTTCCTTCAAGGTCCCATCTCAGTCAGGGTGGCCATGGCACAGTCACTGTGTCCTGATTTCAGGCAGTGCCACTCCTCAAGCTGGTATTAGTACAGGAGGAGCTGCCAAGGTGCAGATGTGTGCCTGCACCACCCCACAGGGTGCCTGGCAGTTCTTGCAGGCCTACCTCATCCTAGCAGGGACATAGTAGCCCTTTGTATACAGTACAGTTACCCCCTTCTTGCAAGCTGGAGTATCCTGCCTGCATTCCTTGTAGAACATGAGAGAAGGGCCTCTACTCGTTTGTTTTGGTCCTGTCAGCTTTGATGGCATCTCTTTGAATTTCAATCTGGTGGCAGGGGGAGATATTCATCCACTGGTTTTGGGGAAAGGCCGGCGCTGAAGGTAAAACAGTGTGAAAGGCAGATGTAACGCCATCTGCCTCAGCCAGAGCACAAGGTACTTTTGACTTGGTTCTCTATTCCATATATTAATTTTAAAAAGAGACATTGTACTTTACCATTTTTTCACAAACCACAAATCAATTAATTTAATCTTTCCTAAATTAAAAAAAAAAACAACCCAATTTTTCAAAGTGGTTTTGAATAGCTGCTGTTTCTGTTTTCGTACGTTTTTTCTTTTTAATGTGGGGTATTTTTAAAGAGAGGTTTCTATGATTGCTGCTCAGCACCCAGAGTACTTGTGTGAGTTTTTAATCAATTGCAATTTGACAAGTAGATTTTTTTCCCTCCCACAAACTGGGCATGCAGGCACATCCTGGATTAGTATAAAAATACTGTCAGGTCATCACTGAGGGGAGGGGAAAAGCCTGAATTTGGTTTACCAAGAGTAATCTGAAATTTATTTCAATAGATGCAGTATAGTCCCTGGAAACTTTAAAATCATGTAATGACTCCCACATCTGTCTTTCTCAAAACACTTGCCCACATGAACTAAGTACATTGCAGCTACCCAACTCATCACCTGCTAAACTGACTGCTTTCACNTTCAGATGTTAGAAATGTCTCCACAAGAGCGCTTGTGGTTTCTCAGTGTTGGTGCAAAGGGAATTTATGTATTTCTCTTGTAAAGTTCTTCTCTGGGATGCATGCAACTGTTACCTCTTGAAGTCCTGAACCTGTTTCCACTGAAATCCAGTGGAAGATAAGACCACCAGGCTTTGACCTTAAATCAGCATAAGCTTGAGATGATAAATTAATATTTATTTATTATTTATTTATTGATTTTTATATTTATTTATATATTTATATATAGCTAAGTCAGCCAGAAGTTTTTCCAGAGTGGTAACTCTGTCCCTATTGTTAAAAGACACTCTTCTTTCCTAATAACCAGACTCTCTAAATAAAAACACCAGTAATGCTTCACTCAAAAATTGCCTGCCTGTGATATTTCTATAAGAAAGACCGCCAGCTTTCTGGAAATGCTGTGTGTTTTTCATAGCAAGCTTTTTGTGACTTTGGCTTCCTAATAGCTTGGCTGGCCCTCATGCTCAGCTATACTGCAAGGAAAACCATATGCCCCCTTCCTTCAAGGTCCCATCTCAGTCAGGGTGGCCATGGCACAGTCACTGTGTCCTGATTTCAGGCAGTGCCACTCCTCAAGCTGGCATTAGTACAGGAGGAGCTGCCAAGGTGCAGATGTGTGCCTGCACCACCCCACAGGGTGCCTGGCAGTTCTTGCAGGCCTACCTCATCCTAGCAGGGACATAGTAGCCCTTTGTATACAGTACAGTTACCCCCTTCTTGCAAGCTGGAGTATCCTGCCTGCATTCCTTGTAGAACATGAGAGAAGGGCCTCTACTCGTTTGTTTTGGTCCTGTCAGCTTTGATGGCATCTCTTTGAATTTCAATCTGGTGGCAGGGGGAGATATTCATCCACTGGTTTTGGGGAAAGGCCGGCGCTGAAGGTAAAACAGTGTGAAAGGCAGATGTAACGCCATCTGCCTCAGCCAGAGCACAAGGTACTTTTGACTTGGTTCTCTATTCCATATATTAATTTTAAAAAGAGACATTGTACTTTACCATTTTTTCACAAACCACAAATCAATTAATTTAATCTTTCCTAAATTAAAAAAAAAAACAACCCAATTTTTCAAAGTGGTTTTGAATAGCTGCTGTTTCTGTTTTCGTACGTTTTTTCTTTTTAATGTGGGGTATTTTTAAAGAGAGGTTTCTATGATTGCTGCTCAGCACCCAGAGTACTTGTGTGAGTTTTTAATCAATTGCAATTTGACAAGTCGATTTTTTTCCCTCCCACAAACTGGGCATGCAGGCACATCCTGGATTAGTATAAAAATACTGTCAGGTCATCACTGAGGGGAGGGGAAAAGCCTGAATTTGGTTTACCAAGAGTAATCTGAAATTTATTTCAACAGATGCAGTATAGTCCCTGGAAACTTTAAAATCATGTAATGACTCCCACATCTGTCTTTCTCAAAACACTTGCCCACATGAACTAAGTACATTGCAGCTACCCAACTCATGACCTGCTAAACTGACTGCTTTCACAAGGATTCACACCAGGTTACTTAATATTCAGTCCAGTTTTGTGAAGTAGAATTAATAAAACTGATCATGATCATATGCTTTTTAAAGCAACTTAATCCATGCTTACCCTCCCAAAATCTCCATATGGAGCTAAATCAGTGTTAGGATTTCCATCTTATTAGGAGAGAGAGTGTGTTTCAGTGGCTGGTCTTAGCAAGGCCATAGGCATTGAATGGGATGAGAACATCAATCCTGTGTCCATCTGTCCACCACTTCAGTTAATAATTCATTTTTAACATCTTCATCAAATCGAAGCATTTCACAGCTCCCCCTGCCAAGAAACACAATACTGTCAAGAACAAGACTTCTCTAAATAAGAACCCAAACAAATCCATTTTTCAGGTTCAAACATTTAAATGGGCTCCTAGCAAATACATGGTATGCAAAGATATTAAGACGTTCTATTTTTTCACTATATTTTGCAGTTGTTGGTCAAAGACCAGATGATATCTCCTTCTTTCTTGAATCCCCACTTTCATAAAGGATAATAGCCCAAGGGAAGAAAATACTCCATTCTCTACAGCTTTCTAATAATAGCTGTTGTTATTACACAGGGTTAGTGCACAGAGACCATTAACCATTTTAATCCATGTTCTGTAAAATTAGAACATTTCCAATGATTTGGCATTTGCTACTTAATTCTATTTTTTTTTCATTCCTGTAGGACAAAACTTTGTTCCATCCGGTAAGCAGCAGCTGCATAGATTGCAACCCAGCTGAGAAGAAGATTTTCATGAACAGATGTGATCCTTTATCTGAAACGCAACAGTGGATTTTTGAACACATTAATATGACTGTTTTAGAAAAATTTAACAGCAAGGCCAGTTCCTAGAAGGAAAAAACAAAAAGAAAAAATGAACACACCTTTTACGTACAGACTGCAGACTACATTTTTGCCAGCATCTGGGTCAAAGGAGTCAGGAATTAAATTTCCTAGATCCAGGAAATCTGTTCTGAGGATTAAGAAAATACCACAGCAAGAGCCAGCAGGCTGTCCTTGTGGATATACAGTATCTGGAGAACTTGGCCAAGAGCCTCACCGGATGCTGCTGAGAACTTCAGGCTGAAAATTTCCTTGCTGGTCAAGGGAAAAACTTTGTTTAAAAACTGTTTAAAAGTACTCCAAGTTAATAAAGTAAAACAAAATTCTAGAGTTTCTCAGGTCAAATCCTGCTGTAGTGATTAGCTCAGAACAGATGCTACGATTTGGGATGGGCTTATGGAGTGCATGATGCCTACAGGAACCTGAAGAAATCGCAGATTTTAGAATTAAACATGCTGGTAAGAAGAATAATGATGTCCCAGCATTCCCTAGACAAGATATATGCTCTGTTGACATTCTCTTAATAAAAGGTTGGGTTAAGCAGGTTTAACCCTCAGAACTGCTGCAATTAATTTTAAATACCTCCCTTTTACATTCCATTCATTACCAAAATAGGAATGGTAGAAATCTTAGGGTCTAGAATTACACTGTAGTGAAGCATGAAATAAACTGTATGGTTTTGCCTTCACATTTTCCCCTTTCAGGAAAAATAAAGCAAAGAATCAAATTTCTACATTTGATATATTTAGCAGTTGTGATTCAAATCCCATTGTCACACAAGGTGAGATTTTTTTTAGTGACAAATATAACAGCAGCAGCTGAAGCGTAACAGAAGGCTTGTGGACTATCTGTCTTTTTTAAAGGTAGAATCTTTACCAACATATAAATTAAATTGAAAATAGGCTGGAGAATAAATCAGGAGGAGAGTGGGAAATAATTGCATACTGCATGCTAAACTAGGTTAGTCAAATTAATACTGGTATGCTGCCATCACCTAAAAGCATGTTGACTCTCTGCAGTGCAGTTTAAAAGATCTTGCAGTGCTCTTGCCACAGAGGAGTAGAGAGAAAAATTGACAAGAAATCAGTTGGGTGGTTTTGGAGTTTTTGAAATCTGAGATGGAAATCATGAACTTTCCACAGTGAGCAAGTGAATGGTATTGTAGATGTCATGAGGGAGGAAACAAGAAGTGCAAGCAAGTCACACATTACAGTATTTTGGTACTTTAGGCACAGGCACCATTCAGGGTAACATAGACATCCATCACACTGATGATCATGATGGGTCCCTCAGACCTATCAAGCTGTTGGAGAGAGAGGCCTCTAAAACATTTTAGGTAGGGTGTGTATGGTTCTTCTCAGTTCATACTGATGTGTGGAATGTGATTGATAACTTTGAGACTGTTCAAGGAAAGTGTGTATGAATTTATATCAAGTAAATATGTGGCTTTTGCTTGAAAGATGAATTTACAGATGAAAGCACCATAAATGCAGATAGATCACATCCTCTGTGCTGTAGCTCCTTTCAGGTTCCAAAAATAACATTTGTAATTAAGTTGCTAATTTTGATTGCTGGTGAGGTGACTGACTTACCAAAATACTAATGTGCAATCTACCCTGTTTTAAGGGAGTGGAGTGACTGTGTTTTGTTTATTTCTCCTTATGCTCTGTTTATGCACAAGGGGTGTTGATTGCATCCAGAGGATGGTTCTAGTTTCAGTGTGCTATTTTATGGCAGCATCTTGTAGTTGCAGGTCATATGAAAGTTTTAGAAGGGGAATGAGGTCCTGTAGCATTCAAGATGCATGCACTTGGGAAATTGTGAAATTTCCAATATATTGAGCAATTGCTGCAAGTTATTGGAGAGATCTTTCAAATAATTTAAAGGGATGTGTCCATAGAGTTGTCATTTTATGATTTTAAAATAAGTGCTCTTTTTTAGGTATTGTTTAAATTTAATTTGAAGATACAGTGTGCTCAGGAACAGAAGAAATAAGGCTCCAGTATGAGGATACTTCAGTTTTGTTTAGCTGTCAGTGCACAGACCCAGCCTAGCCTCTGCAAACTGTCAGCTTTCCCAGATGAGGTGCTCACAGCATCATTTATTTGCAGCCCGATCATGAGGGAAAAGGGTTTGGGAAAAGAAGAAAATGGCTGCCTCAAATATAAATGCAGCCCTCAAGCTGCTGATTGTAACTGCCCGCAAGCTGTCAGTCCTGGAAGCATCACTGTATGCCCAAAATAGAGAAGCAAAGGAGGATTGCTAAACCAGGACAGATTGGTAGGGTTATGTCGTTCAGTGTCTGACTGCATCTCAATGGTCTGATTTTGAGATGTCTGATGGGAACTAGGCTGCTCTTAGGGCAAAGACATTCTATGCCTTTTACAGCCCTTGTTGAGTCGTATTGCACAGCACCTTACACTGCCAAAGGAAGCCTTCTTCTTACTTGTAGTTGTTCACAAATTGTAAACTCCTGCAGTCCTTGCACAGGACTCCTTCAACAAAAGTTTTATTAATAATAAATGATCATCACTGCCTTTCAGTTCACATCTGTCTTGGGTGTTCTCCAAAGGTTTCCACTGATAAGAGTATTTCATTACTAATTTACCATTCAGAATTTCTTTAATTCTTCCTGCAACCATATATTTTCCAGCCAATGAGCTTCTGAAAAATTTGATAGGTTGGAGAGATGTATCTTCCTCTCATATTTCTCCAGGAGCATTTAACTCTAACACGTGTTTCTTCAAAAGACTATGAAATTTCTTCACAGAATTTTTTTTTAAATATCAAGTAGTTCTGAACACATTTGAAATCTAGTGCACAGGTGGCATTAACTAATGTGGGCTCATCATTTCAGTGGAGCTATACTGAGTTCCCCAACTAATTACTTGCTTCTGTTTTTTTCAATTGATTATTTCATGGCTTTAATCAAGAGGTCTGAAAAGAAGATATTTGCATCTTCAAGAGTTCATCAGCATCTACCCTAAATGTTTTCCATTTAAGGTTAACTGACCTTTTTTTTTGTGGCCAGCAAACTACTACAACTGGAGAGAGCAACTGGAAAAACTGAAATAAACTCCAGGTGCAACTAAAACTTCAAAATAACACATCTTTCCCTGCGTATATTCCAGAATCTAAACTAAGCAGAGGCCTTGGGGGACAGGGCTCAAAGAAGAGAGGAGGACCTGGGAAACAAAGTCTTTCATGTGTGGGAGAGTAGAATTGTTGCAGAGACATGACATGACTTTTCACTGGCCACAGTCCTATTTCGGAAAAATGAGATTGCTTTAGAACAAATGTTTCTGCAGCAGTTTGGATATTTTATAATGCATTATTCCTGAGTGTGATCTATTTATGAGTAAATGGTCTCTAGCTGCTGAACTAAGTCTGTCTCATGATAAAGATAGACTAAGCTTTAAAGGAAGCTGACAAGCACTTCACAACCTTTGATTACTGGCAATTTACCAGGCATCAATGTCTCCAGTGACCTTAGTGAAATCTTATGCCAGATAGAAGAAATGTGTATAAATAGCTTGACCAAATTGATTAGATAGGTGGCACTTGTGCAGGAGTGAATGTTACCTTTGTTTAAAAAAAAAAAGTGATAATCACAATTCATTTGCATTTTTACAGATAACTTCTGCAAGGGACTGAGTGTGGGAGACCCTTTTAGCATATCTGGATGGACTGGAGATGGAGCATTTTAGGAAGGCAGTACTGGCAAGCTTTCAGTGTGGCTGACACTAGGGGTGCATCCATTTGCTATTTAAAGAGCATCTGTAATGCTGATAACCCAGTGCCTTTCAAGAGAACACAGCATGTATGTTAAAAAAAAGGAATATGATAATGGTTTTATTTTTCTTTTTTAATCCATCAAGGTTGTTAGGGAAGTAATTTCAAAGGCCTTGAAAACAACACAAAGTGATCAAAAGTAATATTTTTATAGCGATGTTAATTTATTCCTTTGTTTAACCCCTCCCAAATATGCTCCGTATTCTCCTAAAAAGAGCACAAGGGTCCAAGAATGCTATTATATAACTTTTTAAGGATCTTGCCCTATCTGAAAGTATTGAAAAGCCTTTAAAAAATCAGGAAATATTAACCAAAAGGTACTATAAAAACCCAAAGAAAAATACCTATTATATCTAGTGCACCAAGAGACTTTGCTAAAAGTTTGCTAAGATAGTATCTTTCGACTGGAAAATTTTAGATTAATAAGTAATAGAGTTATTAAATCTTCAATGTGTAGTGCTTTCTAATTAAGATTTTTAGTTTAAAAAAATGTAGTGAATTTGTGTGGTTAGTTGCTGACAAGTTGTTTTTTTTTTAACCACATGTAATACATAAATCTGTTCCTAGGTCTCCTGAAATATTTCTCTCCTCATATTTCCTTGTTATAATTCTGAATGCACTGGATTTAAGAAAATCCAAATATATGAAAAAATCTCTAAAAGGTAAGAAACATATGCAAAAAAAAAATTAATGAGGAAGTTTAGCTAGAGAAATTCAGAGAAATGCATCACATTTCCAAAGCTTCAGCAGCATTCAGAAAATACATTTGCTCTGTGCAGTGGTTTTATGTTCTTTCAGTGTATCATTAATATCAGTGGTACTACTTCTGGGGCAGGACTTCTGAAACTGGTGTTACTAGCATTTGGACAGCATGGTGCCAGAGGGGGGAAAAATCTAGGAAGAGCTCCTGAAAAAATTGCATTCAAACATTGCAATCTGGTATGCCTGAAGATTTTCCTTGTTTCTAAGGTTTCTGTTATCTTAGTCGTTTTTTGTTTTTTTTTTTACAGGACCTGTCAGTGTAGTAGGTGCTTCAGTGGGCCTTATGAAAACAATGCAGGCAACAGGGAAACAAAGAGGACATGGGTTAAAACAATAATAATTTGTGGTTACCTAAAGGTGGGTTTACCACAGCACTGTCCAGTATGTTAATTATATACAAAGATAAGTTTATTTTGTACAGCCACTTTGGTAGGTGCTTCAGGGAATAGATAAATGAGAAGGAGCCTTGCAAAGTGGGCCAGCAGAAAAGCTTGTACTCAGTAAAAGGTGTAGAAAAACTCAGAATGATCTGTTTTAGAGAAGCAGATGAATAAGACATTGAGATAGGTATCATGGATAGTGCACGGAATGTGAGGGGAGCTGCAGTGAGGCCAGTCTGGTGAGTGGTACTATCTTAAAGATAGTAAGACATAGGAAAGGAAAACTTGGTCCTCATTAACCTTACTCCTCATTAATCTTAGCAGGATCCCTAAAACTATCAAAGTATTAGTTGATTTAATTAAGTTAATCCTTGATCTCCCCACTAAATGACTCAACCTGGAAGGAACCACAGTCCAAGCAAATTTCTGCTGATCACTCTGGAGCATCTAATCGGCAAAAGATACCATTAGGTACAGTTTAGTCAAAAACCCCAACTGGCACCAGAACTAAAACAATATTATCAGCCCAAAAGATCTGTAGGCCTCTGGCATCCCTCTGTGAAAAAAAGGTTTTACTTGCCTAAAGGAGTGATTGATGGTAATGATCCTGGATTAAGAAGATCAAGAATTGTGAGCTTTCAAGGAGGTGAAAGGCCAAATCGTGAGATTAGGAGTTGGCAGTTTAATTGAGAGAGGAAGGAGGAAATAGGTGGTAAAAGGGAAAAAGTAGGAATCAGGTTTAATTCTATATATGAAGGAAGTATGTCCCACAAGGGTCAGCCACTGATAATTTTGGATATCTCTTCATAGGACAGCTTGCATGTTTGTTTCCATCACAAATATTCAGGAACTGAGAGGCAATCAAGCCTTTTTGCAAGGAATTATATTTGGAATAAGGAGAACTGCCTAATCTGAAATGTCTTGATTGTGAAATACATGAGCACAACAGAGAAAAGCTTTGCAGGACCCCAAGTTTGTTCTGAGTTTTCCACCAAAGGTATGTGTGTGTGTTCCTGAGGATACTTTATAGATAGTACATAGAAGCAGAACATTATGGTCCACTTTTTTACTTTTGTTTACTATTTCTCCCTATCTCAGGCATTTTTGAAAGAAGAAAAGTAACTAAATTTTCCTACGAAATGTAAACTTGGGTTGGTGTGAAGTAGCTCTGCCTACTCCCCTTGCGGATCAAGATAAGTGTTTCTCTTCGGACATTTCATACAGCTCTTGTGGCTCTGCTTTCATGGCTCCTTGCAGCATTCACCTCTTTTATGCATTTCAGTTATTTTATAGAATTTTTTTTCTATTTTGTGTTTCTTCCCTTCTGCTGCCTCGCTATCTGCCAGAATCCTGGTCCTCTTTCTTCCCACCTTTCTGGTCTGTGCCAAAGGTGCTTCTGCTTCTGCAGATCCCTTCCTCGAGATAAGAGCAACTAAAGCTGCTTTGATCTTGACTTGGCAGAGCCTCAAGCCCTTCTGCCTCGGGGTACCTGGTTTGTTCTAGCAGAGGGATGGGGAGGAGAAAGGCACCTGAGGAGAAGGGAGAAGTTCTGTTGTTATGGGCCAGTTTCACTGCAGATATTGTCCATGGAAGAGTTATAGCTTATAGTACAGACAGACAAACATCTTTGAGGGAAAAAAATTGCATTGGTGATCTAGTTTCTCATCCATTTTCAAAATTCAGTGCTGCCCAGAGAGGGGAGTATATAAGAGCAGGAAGTATCTTATTCAGTGGATGTATTTAGTTTAATTTTTATACTTTGTTTAATGTTTAATTGTACTTTGTACAAATATTTAGAAACAACTGAACTTCTTGACTTCAAGTTTTTAACTTCTGGTTATCCCTATTGAGCTTATATGGATACAAGAAACTGAGAATTATTTTTTAAAGTGTTTTTTTATAAGCCATCAAGCGGTTATAACAACTTTAACTGAAGGCATTATTCCAAATCTGAAGTGGATGTGTAATCTGTGATGACTGCATGATACAGGTTAACCTCTAGTCAAGCTGCAGAGACTCAGAGGGGCTTTATCTACAAAAAGAGAGAGATTGTCCAGTGTGCAGCAGCCTTTTGCTTACAGATGTACAGGGCTCTAGTTTATTCCCCAGCATGTCAGCAAAATCAATATCTATAATGATTCCCATTGTCGAAGCAACAATTGCAGAGATGGCAGTAAAGCATCACCTTTTCCTTCCTACTAGAAGAGAATCCTTTCACCAGTTTCCTGTATGTCTTTATGCACTCAGAGTTTATTTGTAACCAGAACATATGGATAAAAGTTATACCCTGTCCTTTCCCTAAACAAGTTCCTAGGAAACCACGGTACCAGTGTAAAGGCTGTACAAATGCGCTGTCCAAAGGATTATCAGCCGAGGAACGGGGGTATCATACAAAAGAAAAATAAGACCTAAACAGACATTACCCAGCCACGTGCAGAAAGCCAAACATGTCCTGGGCTGCACCAAAAGTAGCGTGGCCAGCAGGGCCAGGGAGGGGATTCTGCCCCTCTGCTCTGCTCAGACCCCACCTGCAGTGCTGCACCCAGCTCTGGGTCCCCAGCACAGGAAGGACATAGTCCTGGTGGAGTGAGGGCAGAGCAGGGTCATCAAATTAATTAGAGGAATGGATCACCTCTCCTGTGAGGAAACGCTGAGAGAATTGGGATTGTCCAGCCTGGAAAAGAGGGCTAAATTCTTTACTGTGAGGATGGTGAGGTACTGGAATCAGTTGCCCAGAGAAGTTGTGGATGCCCCATCCCTGGAAGTGTTCAAGACCAGGTTGAATGAGACTTTGAACAACCTGGTCTAATGGAAGGTGTCTATGGTGGGGGGGGTTGGAATGAGGTGATCTTTGAGGTCCCCTCCAACCCAAACCACTCTATGATTCTAAAGTTTGTTTTCCTTTATTCCTGTCGTAGCAGCCTCCAAATTGCAGCTACTGCTCTATATCAAAACATATCATGGTAATCTACACCTGGAAGGATAGTGATGCATCAGGCCTCTGCTGCCAGTTTTTCATACAAATCTGCAGCATGGCTATATAAACCTGTTCTTTGGGGTTGGAGATTGTTCTGCACAGTTGTTATCCTGGCAAGAGGTACATTCCTTCCAACTTTGGCCTGACGTGCGGCTTTCCACCTCAAACTCTGTTGGTTGAAGTAGCTTGATATTGCCCAGCTCTCCAGGTAATATGGTTCATTGCATATCTCTCAACACCTCACAGCAGTCCAGTCCACACACACACACACATATGGTTAAGAAGTGCTAGGTAGCAAAATAGAAATATGTGGTCCCTTCTGAGCCTCTGAAATGCTTCTACTTATAAACTAGTCTTTCTGATGGTCAGAGTGTTTTCCAGGCATCTCTGTGAATAAACATACTTTTCTGCAGGTATCCTGCAAAATACCCATTTCTCTCACTTTTCTGAGAGTCTGGAAATACAGCCTTCACTTGCTGTTAAACAACATTCAGGACAAAACATTTCCTGGCAATTCAACTATTATAAACTATATATAAAGGGCCAAGAAGAACTGGAGATAACTTTCTGTAACCCCTGTCCAATGTCCCAGTAGGCAAGACAGACAGAAATTAGCTGGGCTGATAGGCAGCTGTAGTAGAGATCAATCAAAAGTAAGATGGAGTTGTCTAATTTTCTGTGAAACCAGGTCAAAATATTTGGTTATTATGATTTAGGAAATACAGCTCTCTAAAAAAATGGGGGAGATATTTTCAGATGTGTGCATTTGAAGTATTATACAATAGACTACAATTAGTAATATATACATTATAATAAGTAAAATGAAAACATACACTTCTATTCTAACTAGTCTGAGACAGTTGGCTTAGATATTATTAAACAACAGCTGTAGAAACTGACCAACTTACTGATGCATTAAAATAATGTTTTCAGGACATGCTTAAAGGATTTAGAGAGAGCACATGCCTGTAAATTTCTGGACTGTAATTAAGAAGCTGAACTATGGAATAAAAATTGTACACCTGTCCTATTTTATATTTGGATGTATTATGTTACAGGATACAAAGTAAAGGATTGCTGAACAGCAGTTTCAAAAAATTACCATGATCTGAATGAATAAATACCTCTCAGAAGCTACAGCATAAATTTTTCAGTTTGTTGTGTGTCTCCTGCTGCTAAAATAATCTGCTGTGTCAGGTGGGTGAAGAACTGGGCAAGCCCTACCAGCTGCAGGGCTGCCCAGGGTCGTATTGCGGCTCCCATTCCTGCAGCTCCGGCCATGCCAACCATGTAATATCACCGGAAGGAGTAAACCAAGTCCTCTCCTTTAACAAAGAGCACTGTAAGCTCTGGCAATGCTGTAAATCATGTCTTAAATGGCCACCTAAATAGAGAAATAAAGAAGTGAGGACAAAACAGTTGTATACACATAATGGTCTGCAAGTGACAAGTAAGGAAGCATTGAAAAAGTTTGTAAGGATTTGATTCCAGTAAAAAGTCATGTAAGTCAAGATTTATTTGTCCCACTTCCACATCAAAACAAAAAACACCAACAAAGTAATAAAAAAATCCCTAGAAATTCCCAGCACCACTAGTCCTTCTACCTACAATTGGTAAGACATAAAATACATCATCTTCATAAAGAGGATTAACTGCAAAATTTTAAGTCATATAGGAGAACAGTATTAGTCAATCAATCATCTTCAAAGGCTAAGGAAGAAAGAGTTGATTATTATATATTAATCTTTAAAGGAATTACTTTTCTTTTTTTATTAATTTGTGTCTCTTTAAGTCCTATAACTTAATTTTATGCATACTCATGCATTTCAGTTCTTCAGTGCTGTACATCTATCCAAAAATCTTCTAATCAAAAATTGTTAATTAAATCAATCCCTGACATCTACTGCATATGGCAGAGTTGTGGTAGGATTTAAGTGCACACAATCTAATTTTTATTTGTTTCTGAGGGAGCAGTTAAAGTGCGCATTGCTTCCAAAGACCTCTGAACATCAAAACTAGCAAAACTAAGAGAACTATAAGCATGCATTGAAAATGTGACTCCTCCTTGTCTAGAGAGCTTAAAGGCTATTGGAGTCAAATGCAAACTGAAGACAGCTCAATCAGGGGAAAAAAAATGTGATTTTCTCTCTAACCTTTCCACTTAAACTGTTTGGGACTAATTTCTTACAGGCAGTTCTACTGAACAAACCTTGATAAATATCTTCCCAGTGAAATGGTGATTATAACAACAAAACAAATTGTAAGTCGGGGGCTTTGGCGAATAACAAAAACTTCTATCAAGTCCCTAAAGAGACTGGAGTCATTAACATTAGAGGCACGACCCTTGGCAAGAGAACAACTAGGAACAAAGAAGAATTATTACTAAAAGAACAATGAAGTGTTTTAGATACATCGAGATCAATTAGGCATTAGTTTTAATATAGCCTAAAGTTAAAAGCTGTAAAGCAACAGAGAATTTTCCCATTTGCATCATTTAAAGTTCACAGCCCAAGAAAAATATCGTGTATAAAGAAACCAGAGAGCCTTCTGTGAATTGTGTGTCAATTATCTAATTACCTTTGATAACATCAGGTGCAAACCTTCAAGGAAAAAGCTTTAAAGAGCTCTTGCAGGTACGGATGTATTAGGAGAGTAATAAGACTTGTTGTAGGGAGAAGAGAAAGAACTGTATTTTGTACTGAAATGAATGTCCTGTCCCTGGTTGCGAGAATGTGAGAGACAAGAGTTACACAACGGTTACTGGAGCATGCTTGTCATCTCCAAGTGCAGCTCCTCAGCTTGGGAAGAGAGACAGGGAGACTAGGCAAGTTTCTACTTTGACTCTTGCTTCCAGGCTAAGATGCTGCCATGTATTCCTGATAGTCAAGAAGGAGAGAATCCAAGGCTCCTACCTCCTGGCCTCCCTCTTTCCTCTGCAACGTCTGTGGATGGGGAAGGGTGAGTGCACTTTGTGATGCTGCTGCCTGGGCAGCTCCTTGCAGAGGAGGCAGAGCTCTATGGCAGAGGAGGTCAGCGACAAGAACTCAGCCTGCAGACACAGCTCTGTCTTAGGGCTTGAATGGGGCAGCTGCTCTTGAATTCCCTTTATGAAAAGCCTTTGCACCACCAGCTTGGGCAATAGCTCTGAACATTAGCTGCTCAGTGGTGGTGCTTACATCCCTGCAGCAGTTGTAGGAGTGTTGCCTGTCTGCACAGTGGGAATTGCTTTGAAGTCTGGACAACATTCTGCCCCAGCCAGGTGGGAAGGAGATGTGTCTGCACTCCTGGTCAGTACCAGTATCTGCCCTCTGGTTTTTGAAGGGAAATTGTAATGACTTCTTCAGCTGGAAGCCTTGGTGAGTAGATGCAGAAGAGGGTGGCTGGTGGCATGTTTGTATTTGGATGATTGCTCTAATTAGCTCTTTTTTTTTTTACTTTTAAGATGAGGGGGGGAAAAACACAGGAGTCTTTAATAGTGTTTTTTTCTTCTGCCTAAGTGATTCTCAAGTGACATTCACTACTGTTTTAATTAAACATGCCTCCCCATTTAGAATTGATGAGCTTCTACTTCAAGGAAATGCCAGGGTAAACTTTTATTTTGGCAGGGGGAAGCAAAGCTGGTAAGTAGAAGGACAGTGTCCCCTAAGAGAGAAGTGGGAAGAGTTCCAAAAGTGCAGCTAGGGGGGATTAACCCCAGTAGTAGCACCTGCAAACTAATCTGTCACAGCCCTTTGCCACAGAGGTTGGCTATGTAGCTAATGCCTGAACTAGAGGAGATGTGCACTTTGTCTGGATTACTTGGTTATTGTCATCTCCTTGGTCATTCCCAGAACTCCAATGGAGAGCAGGAAACCAGTTATCATTGGACATCCCCCCTTGAAGTGCCTCCTTAGGCCACCCAACATGCTTCAGGTGACCCAGGAGGGTCCATACTAGTACCACCAACACAGGAGACTGCAATCGGGCAGGAAATGCCAGCTCCTTATCAATCCCACTGAGCAACAGACCACGACAAAGATTTATATAAAACCTTTACAAGTACGTGCTCAGGGTTGGGGTTTTTTCAGCTGTTTGACCTGGGGTTTTGTTTGTACCTCCTCCTTAGTGACCAGCTGAGCCTTCTCCATTTTCATGACATGAAACCTACATTTGCAGCTCTTTAAGAAGGTATGACCCTGACTCCTCAAGGACTGGGACACACAGCTGACATGAGACCACACCAACCAATCAGGTCAGTGATTAAACTTCTTGATGTTGGCGAGTCAAGTGTCAGTATCAGAAGAGAGCTCATGAAGTCATTTGTAGTTGTAGTCCTGAGAGCAAGAATTGTC
Source organism: Rhabdornis inornatus (assembly GCA_013397075.1). NCBI lineage: Eukaryota > Metazoa > Chordata > Aves > Passeriformes > Rhabdornithidae > Rhabdornis > Rhabdornis inornatus. Next base: position 620,759 of record VWZS01001442.1, read on the forward strand.
TAACTCTTTGTGAGATTGCAGCTTGTGGGAGAGGAAGGTGGGGAGGCACAGCTTTTCTGCTAAGAAATTCATGTTGGTTTAGGAGCTGCCACATCCTAATTTCCAGTAAATGAAAAGTAACTACAATAAATTTCATGTCCTGTGTGCTAGCTACTTTTGGTATAGGAAATATTGTTGAACTTCTGTTCCACTGGAGAAAACCTTTCTGTTGCATTAGGTCTTCACCTGACCCATTACTGAGATAATCTTCAGCTAGCTTACACCTAAAGGCTGGAGCTGTGGTGATTCTCAGAACAGTCTTGTCAATGCATATGTAATGAAATTAAGGGAAGTCTAGTCATGAATAAGGTCACTGTTTCTAGCTCCCCTGAGAGCTTCCATCAAATAAAATTATTTTCCTTCTAAAGCACATGTTTGACAAAGGGGAACTACATATTTTTGTATTACTTGCCTGCTGGAATATTCTTTACTTGGTGTCTGAGCACATACATATACAAATGGTGGCATATACAAATATTGCAGCTCATCTTTTAAAAAAGAATTATTATATCAGTAATAAAGAAAACAGTTTGCATTTCAGGTGAAGAGACAAAGAGTATATCACAAAATATTTACTCTGCCCGGAAGAGCAGCAGTTTACAAACTATTTAACAACAGTTTGTGTATGCATTTAAGGATTGCATCTCTTTTTTTTTTAACAAAGGTTTTTATTTCTGTGCTAAGTAGTTTTCTTTAAGTAAAAGGATTAGACCTTGTCTGGCATCTTTGAATTTATATTCTGTGCAAAGCAGTAGTGATTTAGATCTGAGTTTTTATAGTATGTGGCATGTCAGGTGTGTTTAGTTGTGGAGGGAGCAGAAGATATTCCTAAATCTGAAAACCCTTTTAAGTCCCTAGAGCAGGCCCCCTGGAAAACCATAGCTTAAAAGATAACAAACTGCTTGTAGAATGATGAACCCAAGAAGGAATGCAGACCCCATTGCTGGACCCCTTGTTAAGTATCTGTAATATTAGTGGTTCACTTTCTTTTAGTATCTATAGGCTAATTTTGAATGTGAAATCCTTCATGGATTGGTTAGAATTTAGAATTCCCTTAGCTATTGGTGAAAAGTCTAAAACCCTCTAAATATATAAAAACCCTAACAGTCGAATATGCAAGAATGGATGCCTTCATGAAATAAACCATGGAATTGTGCCTTTCTTCATATTCTGATCTCTTTACCCTTCTGGTTTGAGAGCAAGCTCCAAGCCAAATTCTGTTTGTGCTGAGCTTGGAAGCGTGTTTTGTCACTGAGGACTGCTTGTGGCAGTCTCGGGGATCCCTGGGGGACCCCAGAAACCCGCACCAGTGACATTTAGCTTCTTGTGGATGTTTTAAAATTTTTTTTAAATAGATCATAGTCTTTATTTGCTTTTCTGGGGAGAACCAACATAAGCTTGTAAGTGTTCTACTTTTAAGCAATATAAAAGACCTAAAGACCTAACCTCTTCTTTAGTTTAGTGGTCTTACACCATTTGCTAATAGTCACCAAAGAAGAACATTTTTACTGAGAATGGATCTTGGTCTCTCTCTTTTCTCTGGTTTTCTTGAAAAAGCACAAAACAATACCACCACCAAAAATCCCAACACTAAAACTCCCAGATGCTACATCCTATCAGTTGACTGGAGGGGAAAAAAAGAATCAAAAAATGCCTCCACAGAGCACCTATTTTTCCAAAGATTTATGGAGAAGTGAGGGGAGATTCCAGCAGGGAATAAAGAAGTGCTAGGAAGGGCCCTGGGGTGAACTCTTGATCCTTCTGTATCCTGTGAGCTGAGTGAACTAACTGGCACAAGGGAGTTTTGTATTGCTGTCATTAGAGTGCATCTGGTCACAAAACTGTATTGCAGACCTCTCTCTAAGCTTTATTGATTGTAATGGTGATGGCTGTGTGCAAGGGTCAAATACGAGCTACTTGCATGGAGATTTTCTCATCTGCAAAGCCAAACCCCAGTGAAAACTCTGTGGCTCTGGATGGTTTGTGTCTCAGACTGTGAACAGCAGCTGCTCATGTTGAGGGGGCAAGAAGTCTCCTAGTTCTTAATGAAATACAATTAACAAGAGGAATGCCTATTGGCACTTGGCTTCTCCCCAGAAAGATGGAGCTGCTGAAATTCCCCTTACACAGTACACCACCACTCGCTGTTTTGAAGCACATGTTCTCAGACCACAGTGGAGTTAAGTATAGAAGAGGTCCATAAGTGTACTTTTTGCATGATGAAATTCACAAAGAAGTGATTTGCTCCATGGATGGCATAACTACCTATCTGTAGCAAAATGTGCCATGTCAGATAACCCAGGCAGCATCTATATATCCTCACCTAATTGCTCTATTACTTGTGGCAGTGATGCCTCAGAAGAAATCCCCCAATGCTTTTGACTAGAGCTGGGGCTCTGGCTCCCACTGCCATGGCAACAGAAGTGCTGCCTGCTGAAAAAACCAGCTGAGTCCAGAAAAGGTCACCAGAGTCCTTTAGAAACCCTGGGAAACACTTTATCCTCAAAGAGGAAGAGGCACAAGTCTGAAGCTGAAAAGACAAAATCGTTTGCCAAGGGCGAGCATACAAAATTTCCAGTTTATCTCATAAAGAATATGTTTAATGTGTTTTTATTGCATTTAGGGCTATTTAAGCACTCTGCATGGTTTTAGAGGGGATTGAAGGGTGACACGGCTTGGGGAGCAAGGATGCGAAGACTGTCGTTTTCTTCAGTTGCCACAGCTAGAATTTATTTACAAAGCTGTAAGGACTGAGACCTTACAGAAAAAGCCCCAGAGCTGCAAGAGCTGGCATAAAAAGAAGAAAATATATTGCCTTTGGCTTCTTTTCTGCACTGTCCCAGTCCAGCATTTGGCAGAGCAGATACAAAACACAGCATGCTGCTTTTGGGAGTGCTTGTTACAGTACTAATCTGGGTACTGTAACTTGGTCCCACCACTTGTGACATCCTGGAGTTGTAGGAACTGTTGGATCAATTTACCAGATCCAGGCTGGATCACATTCTAAGTGGAAAGCTTTTTAAAAAGTTACAGTTCTTGAAGCATCCTTTTGTGCTTAAGGCTGTATATGATTCTAGGAGTTCACTCTTGCACGCTTAAAGCATTTGTGTAATGCTTAACCTGTAAAAACTATATCTGAAAATAACTACATTGGGAAGAAAAGCTTTTTTTTTTCCCCCAAGAAAAGGTGTATTAAGACTGCTGGGGTTCATACAGGAAAGAAGGTGAATGCACAGCAGCAAAGGCAGCCTGGCTCACTGACCTGAAGCATTGTGCTGGCCAAGGAACAAAAGCCTGATTCCAATCACCTTTCCTTTGCCTCCCCTAAAGTAGCCATGCTAAGCCACATCACTGGGCAGCAAAATGAAGTAAAAAAAAAAAAAAAGATGCTACCACCACACCCCTCCCCCAGCCCCCTGTATTTAAAGGGGATAAGCTAAAAGGTGCTGGATGGGAACATGTATTGAGGATTCAGACACATCCTTGGTACTGCAACCTTCTCTACTCCCAGTGCATGCTAAGCAAGGAGGTGATTCTGAATGCAGGAGACTTTTTTTCTTTAAAATGAAAACACTTTAAGATACCTACAAATGCTTCTTGTATTACTAAGACATAAAGGATTTTAAAAATAAATATAAAAGCACAGCTGGTACAAGAAATAGGTGAGAATGAAGCCTTCTAAATACTTTAATGTGTGGAAATACTCAACAATTCTTACCATTTTTAAAAATTATTTTTTAAATTCTTTACCTTTCTACCTGCCTTTCAGCTTTTCATGTCTATGCATGTTATTCTTGTAACTTTAACATTTTCCAGGGTCTGTAAAATCTGCAGCTAACAGTTCTGGTTATGTTTTTCTTCAGCAAACAGTTAATTCCAATGAATGGATATTGCTGTTTTAAGTATGGAAAAGTCAATATACTTATGCAGCTTTGGGCAGCATGACAGACACAGCACAAGCCTTAGTATCTTGGTTATCAAATTACTTAGGCATATGTATAACTTTATGATAACAGGTTCATCATAAATTGACTGTTGTGTAATTCCTGAGGAAAGTGGAAGGCAAATGAGGCCATGTGTGAAAACCTATACATGTATTAGATAGCTTTTTTTTTTTCTCCTTCCATCCCTTCCATGAGACTTGCATTGCATTCTTATTCTCCAGTTCTTTGTAATTATGTTTCCCGTAGCTCATTATTAACAGCATCAGCTAAGCAAAAAGCTGCTGATGGGGAAAAACTGTGGCACTCAAAATCTGTGATGACTTGAGGAAGCAGTAGCACAATATGCATTTTTGGTACGCAGGGGGCTTCACCACATGCTTTGACTAGCTCGGAAGAAAACAGCAGGATGAGATGTGGTTCCATTGTGCCAGGGGAGGTGAAGGAAGGAAAAAAAGCAGTAAGACGTGGCTGCATCCTGGATTGCATCAGGAAGTTGGATTTCAGGTTGATAAATGTCCCACAGCACCCAGGGAGAGCACACACAGCAGCGGGTGTGGTGGAGGAGTGCCGGGCTGGCCTCAGGCAATGCAAACACTGAGCACCAGCCGGTGCAATCAGTGAAGCCACCTCACCCTCTTTGGCACGCTGATATACCTGTGCTACAGCATCACTGCGAAGGCAAACAAAGGTATCCGAAAGCAAACCCAGTCCAAATCACCAGGTCGGGCATACTGCAGACAATAGTTACATGTGAAGTAGGCTTACTTGTCATGAAAGTTGATGGGAAATAATAACAGAAAGTATAAGAAACTATGAAACGTCAGGAACAACTGTCTGCAAACCCCAAGCATTTTAGATTAACGTTTTGGGCATTGCTAACTTGAGAAATATGGCCTGTGAGTCATTTTTGATTGGACTGAGACTTTCCATAAGATATCTGCAAGCTGCTGCCACTTATCAGTGGAAATGTGGTCAGGCAAAGAGAATAAGTTGCCTGTTAAAGAAAAGTGTAGTGCAAATATTTTACACACACAAATGCTAAGTGCAGAGTGGAGGCAAATTGGACAAAAACTGCAGCGTGTATCAGCTGCTCCTAAGGATGACACACCCTTGGGTTATAAAGTTATGAGTAGATGTTCTCAAGCTCCTCAAGCACAGTAAGTAACTTGAAAGAGAAAAGGCTAACTCTGCTGTAAAGGATCCATGCTCCAAGCACAGTGTTTACAAGCTAGCAGCACAAAGAAACAGATTTTTTGAAAATCTTTTAGCTCTAAAGAGTAAATCTTTATAGCAGTGCAAGGGAGTCATGCCCACAAATCTCATTATTCTGAAAGCTGCTTAGAAACTTTAGCCCTTAGAGTCAATATACCACAATGTATTCAGAAGTACAATTTCAAAGAGTTACAAATGCTTCTAACAATTAGCTAATTAAAAAAAAAAAAGGAAAGGAGAAGAAAAATTAGGATTTAAAAGGATTTACAAGGAAATAATTGGGGGAGGGGGTGTTATAAGTAAAGAAGGAGGTAACTGAAAGGGATTGAGAGGAGTACAGTAGGAAGTGGATGTGGTTAAGGCATTCACAAGATTAGTTAAAGAAAAGCCTGGTAAAACTGGAAGTAAGAAGCCAAATCCTAGGACAAATGAATATAGTTTTTTTCATGTATTTCGACATGCATGATTTATACATTCTCAGCATCTAGCCTTAAGAATGATTGGGCAAAAATAGTGATGAAAGCTTATTAAAATACTACCCAAAAAAGCAGTATGCAGAATTTGATGCACAAAAGGTTCTTATACTCTCAGAGATTAAATAGCTAGTCAGTGGTCCTGAGCAGCTGCAGGTATTTCAGCCTCAGGAGTCTTACAGAATTAAGAAACTTGACAGTAATAAAAGCTGTGACTTGCTATGCAAGCTGGTTTATTGAAAACAAAAACTGTCACAGGATTCATTACTGCTTTAGAGATGGATTGTGAACTTGAAACTCATTTTCAAATGTCTTCACAACAAAGCAGGATGATATGAATGCTAAAATTGGGGTGGATGAGGGCAATTTGAGGTGATGAGTAAAGCTCTGGCACACAAATCATATGGATTCCAATTAGTGCAGATACAAATTCCTGTGGGGTTTTTGTATCTATAGAAAACATATTGAAATCCTGGATACGTAGGTTGTGTGTGCAAGTGTGTGCCTGCCTGAGGTTTCAACTTCTTCCAGGATTAAGAGACTGTAAATACAAGTCCCAACCTGTAGGTGCTCTAATAACAGCCTGGACCGGCCTGTGCTAGGCAATTGAGCAAACATAGGACAAGGATACACAATAGACAGTGTACAAAGCAAAAAGACAGCAAAGATAAAGAAAGAGGTGAACCAGGTCAGCATAACAATACCCAAACTTTGTACTCCTTGCTAAGCCTGCAGAGGTCCTAGGATCCTTTCGCATTTTGCATGCTGAAATTTCAAAACCAGAAGGCAAGGTAATCTCTGTCCTGATGTTAAGCAGAATAATTTTTAAGAAGACTCCTGTTTCATTTCCCTTGCTTCAGAGAGCCAGTGCCATGTTCAGAGCACTGTCAGCATTCAGGAAGAATAGATGAGCACTGAGAGTTTCATGCTCTTAAAAATAAACATTGTCAGCAGGATATATAAAATAGTGTATTGAATTTGAAACACATCATCACAGGAGAATGAAGAAAACCAGATGCATCTGCTAAGGATTTCTGGATAGATCAATTTACATAATGATGTTCTTTATTTTAGCAGTTGGACAGGACAGTGCTTCAGATCTCAGGTAACCAACAGTGGATTCCAGGCCTTTATTATGTCAAAAGAAAAGAGAAGCTCTATCCTTTATTTTAGTTTGGCTCAAATCTCATCAGGGTGCTCATCCCCAGAACCCCTGAGCTTAGACTTGGTGGAAAGCTGGGTGTGTTCAGATAGCTATGTGAAGATTTGTTAGCTTGATTTCTGCCACTTCTTTAGAGCTCAGGTTTTGGTGCACAATACAAGGATTGTTGTAATGAAGGCATGTGTTGTTATGCAGAGCTGAGGAACATCAAAGTCATAAACTTAGGCAGAGTGCAGGTATTTGTTGAGTGCTTTGACTGTCAGAAGCTCTTGAACCATGACATCCATTTGCTGAGTGATTCTGCCTGCTGTTTGCCTTTTATACCAGGTCTCGGGTTTCATCAGCGACACACTGGACACCCAAAGTGACTTGTTTGGAGACTTGTTTGGTCACTATGCTCCTCCTAGACCTGCAAGTAGCAGGAAGAAGGCTGTGACAGCAGCTTTAGAAAGGTCTGGCTTTATATTAGTCTGTGTAACAAATGTAAATGCTGATGCTATTGCTGATCCTTTCCATGCACCATGGTGCACAGTGAAACACTTGTCTTCCTACTGGCAATTATTGTGGATAATTGAATGAAGAGAATCATTTAACTGTACCCAGATAATTGAGCGGGAAACTGGAATCCTGGTATCAGGAGCCTAATGAGGAATTCATAATATATTAAACAATATTTATTTATTTATTCTTTTTTTCTTTTTTTTTGGGAGAGGAAAGAATGGCTAAGACTAACAAAAGGGCAGTAAAAGGAAAGGAGGAATTAGGTGGAAGCTTTGAATAGTCAGAGAAGACACTATTATGATATGAAGCAATTTCTAGTATTTAAGGCATACAATGAACTGTTTACATTTTTCAACAACAATGCAAGTTGTGCAGGTACTCATAAAAACTTAAAAGCTCTTTTTAAAATAATAGCATGCATTTTACATGTACTATGTGTACTTACTCTCTCAGAGTGCAAGTTATTTATCATTCTTGTCTGAGCTAATAGTGCATCGCTGTCTGGATTGCAAAGTTTAATTAACTTCTGTAGGTGTTACAAGGAAAATGATGCCTAGCTGACTCTAAAATCCACATTCTTGAATGTAGGGTATTTTTAAATTAACTTCTGATACACTTTTTGAATAACAACTTCACGTTTTTCTGCTTCATACAGGGCAATAGCATTCCAAGTTTAGACCCTGTAGAATCCGCACAAATAACACGCCTTTCTCTCCCTCTCTCTCTCATCAAGATTTTATCATGAAGGCTATAGATAACTCCAACAACTGTAACTTTCATTGTGCTGCTTAAGGCTGATGAGTCTGAGATGCTGGCCACAAAAAAGATGGTGAAAATTTAGTAGCCTAGTGGGCATTGTACATGATGGGGAATTACAAGATTAGAGAGCATTTTGGCTCTCTACAAGATCAAGAGCATTTTATCTTGCTACCACCACTAAAGCACGGTTTGTACAGAGTTTGAACTGAGTGATGAAGCACAAGAAGGGATAAATCTCCAAAGCAAAAGGACAAAAATAATATAATCTCTCAATAATGGTACTGTCCTGCACCATCCAGCTTATTTTGGTATCTTACTTAATGCATAGCATCAGGAAGCTTATCACAGTTAAAAACACCAGTAATAATCTAGTTCATCCTTCTGCTCTGAATTGAGCTGCATGACCAAAATTCAGGCAGAGACACATATGCTTAAAGGACTCTTAGATACAGCCAGAAATTTGGGCCATGACAGAAAAGATGAGAGTCCTCCTCTGGTGAAGTCCAGTATCATAGTAGGGGACCTTGGTGGAAGAGAAATGTGAATTTTGAGGGCTTACACTAAGCTGGAGTGTTTTTAATATCGTATCACCAGCCAGTGGGCATTTTTCACCTGTCAAAATGACAATATTTTTTTACCTATCTCTGTGCTCATGCTAAGATATTAAATGCAAGACAGCAGGATTTGGCACTTTCCCTGCATTGGCTATGGATTGCAATACCCCATTGTACTTTTGCTGCAGGTGCACTCATCCTACATCTCAGAAAATCTGTCTTCCTACTTTTAATATGAGCTAAAACATAAAATGACTTCTAAAAACATAGGTGCTAAGTATGTCAATGACCCACAGCTGCACATCTGGAGGGCAGGTAAATCTTAACTCAGGCAAAACTCATGACTGATACTGATTTGACTTTTTCTAGTGATGTTAAGAAAAAAGTTTTGCTATATGGATTTTTTTAGTGCGTTAGTGAGCATTTATGAATAGCATTTCCTGCTTTAGTAATCAACTTACATAGGAAAGGAAAATGAATATGTGACAGATCTGCATCTTATTTCATTTTTAATATTACATAATTCTGAAGGTATCAGTAGCAGCATTTCAATGAAGGCATTGACAACAATCCTGTAAAAAATGCAGTGAAAATCCTTTTGACGTTTAACTAAAGGAGATTGCAAGGACATAATTTGAGAAGTGGAGGGTGAAGCTAAAGAACATACCTCACCCACTGCAAAAATGCCTGGGCTGTTCTTTGCCTGTGTTTTAAAGTGCATATTAATAGATCTCCAATAACAGGTATTTCTTGTTCTGCAAGTAGTAAGTTGTCTTGTCATGTAGTACTTTATCATCAGGTATAATTAAAAATCCACTGGCTTTTTGCACAGATGAATGCACGCTTACAGAGCATTGATTCTAAAAGTCACAGTACTTCACCCTTGGTACACAAATGTGGTACTGCTTGAGACAGCCAGCGCCTTGCATAATTGCATATAAATTTTGCATTGCTAATTAATGGTCTGTTTTTAGTGCTGTGATTCTGTGCTTCACTATTGTGATACACGTAACACAGATGCAGTGTTTGCTTAGTTTAGTAAATGCTTTGGGTTATTTTTCGGCGGCAACCAGTTGCATATTCACTGCTCCATAGTTGGCTTGTCTTGATTTAAGCACCTCCCGGAGCTGTTACGTATCTTTGCAAACTGTTTATGTAATTCTAGTAATGACCATGGCAGACTACAGGCTGCAGCTTAAAGCGCAAAAATACAATTTAGTTCCTTAACTTTTGCTGATCTCCAGCAGGTTTAAGGTGGAATTTTTATTGTGTTTTTTAGATCCTTTGTCTTTTCTGATCTTAGTTTGATTAAGCACTTTGTATTCATGTTTGGCTTAGAAAAATAAAAAGTATGTGATTCTTTTGAATAGCAGCATCAAACTTGGAGATGAGAAGGCTGGTAAATTTCATCCTTAAAACAATGGGAGTGAAATCTTGACTCCATTTAAATCTGGCAACATTCCAGTAATTTCAAGTGAAGCTATTCACCTCTACTAAATACTTTGCATCCTGAGGGCTCTGTAAGTTATTGCATAAACATTATGTAGTTAGACAATGAAAAAACCACTTCCATGTGCCTTTAGAAAAGGAAAAATCTTCACCTAAGGTAAAATCTTTGCTGCCAGGTTTCTGAGGGAGAAGCTGACAGAGGTAATCCAGCAGTGATGGAATATTCTGGGATTAATTAGACGTGGCCTAGATTCTCACGAGAGAGTATCAGAGCTGACCTAAATGTTGGGAGGAAGAAGGCCTCTTATCTCCTGCTTTCTTCTAATCAGCCCTGACACCAAACACTTTGCAGGGCAAGTTTGGAGAGACTGTTTGGATATAAACCTGAAAGAGAGAAAAATTGTTACACTCATTTTCAGTCATATTATAAGTCTGCTCATTTAAATCTAAAATGTTTTGAAGACATGTTTGCTGTATCTTGGAGGTTAGTAAGAAGTCATCCAGGTTTTTCAAGCAGTTAGCCAACAGTCTACAAAAGCCCCGTGCTAAATCACAGTACTTTAATTGAATATGAACTTTCCCTGTCATTTCTGCTTTGTCCCAAAGCACCATTTGCAGGCAAAAAGGAAAAAAAAAAAAATTAATTACACAGATGCTGTGTTCATTTTGGGATGTATACAAATGTCAGAGTTGTTGATAGTAAATCAGGAATGAAATAAACTTCACTTCGGCCTAAGGTTTACAGGAGCAGCTTTCATTACTCAAAGGATCAGTGAATGGAAATAAGGGTAAATCAGTGATTCTTCAGTTTAATTTGAAATAATGTTAATTGGATTAGTCTTCTGTTCTATAAATATGCTTTTCCAGTTGAAACAAGTGATTTTTTTTTTTAAAGGACAAAACTGTAAATCAACCTTTTCCCACTCATGCTGTAAACTCTAACATCTAAACCTAAGGGCTGTCCCTGATTTGATCAAACTACTCAGAACAAAGATTTAGTTAAGCCAAAGTTGATGCCTTAAGTTTTAAGTTTTTCTGTTCTGCTTGGGTGGTGAAGACAAAACAGTCCTATTCCAGCTAAGGACTCAAGGACAATTTCTTCAGACTTCAGGCCCTAAGCATAAACAACATGAAAAGAGGAGGGCAGGAAAGCAAGCAAGTAAGGAGGATGAAATGTCACGATTTGAGACTATTAATTGGACAATTGACTCCTGCATGCAAATGGACAAAAACCTATAAAGGTGTGAGATCTCTTGACCAAGCCCTCTTTTGCTTTCATCTTGGAGTCATCCAGGCAGGGGCCATGACTGGTACTGCCAGGGTGTGACCTTTGAAGGCCTCTCAATAAATATCCATTTTACTCCCCTTAACTCTGTCTAGCCTCTGTTCCAGCTCCTCTAGGCATCAGAGTAAAAATAGGAGTACAGTCTAGAGATCTGCTTCTTGCTAGTTGCACACACCTGGGAATTTAGAAAAGTTTTAAATTCAACTACTCAGCTAACTAGTTTTTAAATCATTGCAGTTTGTCATGGATTCACCCCAGCCAGCAGCCAAGCCCCACACAGTCACTCACTCACTTCCCCACCAGCAGGATCAGGGAGAGAATCAGAACGGGAAAAGCCAGAGAACTCATGGACAAAATAATAAAAAGATAAAAACTGTTTAAGGGGAAAAAAAAAGCCAAGTACACAAGCAAAGCAAAACAAGGAATTAATTCACTGCTTCCCAAGGCAGGCAGGTGTTCAGCCATTGCCAGGAGAGCAGGGCCCCATCACATCTAATGGTGATTTTAGAAGACAAACTCCATCACTCCAAATGTACCTCCCTTTATCCCTCTGCCCCATCTTTACATACTGAGCATGATGTCGTATGGTCTGGAGGTCATTTTGGGTCCCTGTCGTGGCTGTGTCTCCTCCCGGATTCCCATGCACTCCCAGTCTCCTCCCCAGCATTACAGAACGAGAAGCAGAAATTACCTTGGTTCTGTGCAACCCCTGCTCAGCAATAACAAAAACATCTCCACATTATCAACCCTGTGTTCAGCACAAATCCAAAACACAGCCCCATACCAGCCACTGGGAAGAAAATTAACTCCACCCCAGCCAAAACCAGCACACTGTTATGTATTAGAAAAAGGAGGGGTAAGTGGCAGTGATCTCAGATCAGTGATCTGAGGGATCTGGAAACCTGCAATATTTGAAGATGGATGAAATCATGCCATTATCACTCTTGTCATGGGTGACTGAAAAGCAGTGGAGTTTGGCTTGCCAAGATGATGACTTTATTACAATTCTTTACTTTCATTTCAATGTCTTTTTGACATGTATAATAACTTTTACTCTTTAGTTGATTAGGTTTAGGGTTTTTTGGAGAGCTGGGTTTGTTTGGGATTTTTTGTTTGGTTGGTTTGGTTGGGAATTTTTTGGTGGTTTTTTTTTGTTTTGTTTTGTTTTTTGGGTTTTTTTTTTTTTTTTTTGGTTGAGATCTCAGTTTGCAAAAGAGGGAAAACACTAAAAAAATTGAAAGAATTATCTATATTGATACCTGAGATAAAGCTATAAAAGTAAGAAATAATTTAATTTGTACCAAGTAGGAATATCTGTAGCTTTGGACCTGAGAAAAGGGAAAAACTGCCACAGGATTCTGCATCTACATGGTGTACTAAAGCCCTTATGAAATCTATTTCATTGTGGTTATATTTAGTAGAAGACTTGAATGCGTGCAATGTTATGATACAACAGCTGCTATTGCCTGCAATTCCCACAAAACATGCCTCTTATAAGGGAATCATTTCATTGAATTACTAATCAATACAACTTGGTGTCAGACGATACATAATAGAAAAAATCTACTGTTTGAGAATTTCTATCCAAATGGCAGCTTACTAAGAAAAGAGACTGCTCAGCGTTGTGGTGTTTGTTTCCAACCACTAATAACATTGAACTTAACAGTTTTTGAAATCTTCAAATTAAGAGAGCTCAGAGCTGCCTAGCAATGCTTTTGTGATTTACTGCTACTAAGACCCTTAACTTCCACTTAACAATTTGTGATATATACCACAAACTTTATATGGCTAACAGCCATAGTCTTGCTATCATTCTATGTTGCAGACAGCATTCCCCAGGACCCCAGTTTGAAAATCAGAGTGTGGCAGAACTCTGCAGTGTATAAATCTATCTACTGGACTGGTCTTTTCCAGTAATTATTCATGGACCTTTTATGCATTTATGTAAGATGAGGCAGGCCACTCTTCTTGAAATGGTGACTAAGCTAAGGAACAAAAAACATAGTTTTAGCATCTAGTAACTGCTGTACATCTATGCTTTTCCATGTGACCAATTTTGAGTGTCTTTTTTTATTTCTCTGTGAAACTTCATAAGGCTTTATCTTGTGCAGATTTGACATGTTGGCTTTATTTAACTTTTCTAATGCTTTACAAATGCTTCATATCTTCAGCAGTTAGTTTTTGTTTAATTTTGAACAACATGGCAGAATATATCCTGAAAAGAATTGTGTCAAACATATTGAAGGTTTATAGCTGATAAAATGATACTGAATTGATAATACTCAAGTTGCCATTTATTTGCTAAGATGTCAATGGTTTATCACTAAATTTAAAAATTCCTGAAAAATACAAAAATCTAATAAATTTACAGTTGTAAAATTTTCCATTTTTTCTCTCAAAGGCACTGTGGTTCTTGTTCAGACTGACAATTTCATCAAATTAACTCCACTAATTTACTATACTTGAAAAGTCTTTTAGAAAAATAGCTCAGCATCTGAAATTGTGGGTGTTTACAACACTCATTTTTTCAGCATAACAGAAATTGCAGCAACCTATTTCAATTTTCTTTGCCCTAGATTCAGGAAACGATGCAAAGTTAATTTCTGTTTGAAATGCTCAGAAATATGGCACCTTGGAAAAGGAAATTTTCCAGACCTGAGACTGGTCTGAGTATATGACTACTCATACTTTGTCTGGCTCAAAATACAGGTAAGAGTTTCTTTGAAAAGTAGTTTAAAATATATATTTTACTTTTTAAATGGCAAAACCATGTTCAGAATCATTCCAATCCTTCTCATACTTAAATGAAACACCCACGTAACAGACTATCCCATCCACTGTTTTAATGAGATCTAAATCTGTCAAGGATTGTCAACACTCATCAGCGTGAATATTCTGAGGACTTGTAGGTGCAAAAAAAGTTAATTTTTTTGGACAAAAGCAGTATTAATAATACAACATAGTTCATAAACATTGACTGGTACTCATTATCAGAAAGGGCAGCTGGAAAAAAAATCATTTTACATTCCAATCTTCAGGACATTGGTAGAATCCAGACCGGTACAAAATAATGAGCTTGCTTACTGTTGCTGTGTGGGAAAAGAGAAGAGGAGCTAGAGGTGATACTGCAGGAATAAAACAGACTAAGTAGGCATGACAGGAGTATGGGGGCTAAATGTAATGACAGGAACTTCATAACACGTTCTTCATAAGAGTGACAGGAAAAGCAAAGGAGGCAAACAGCACTCTGCCAAAAGCATCTATTCTAATGCTGAAATACTGAAGGATAATTTTTGGTTGGACATGCATGGCTAAACTGCTGGCATAAAAAAAGAAGGATAATTGAGAATTACAGGAAGGATGATACTAAAGACTGGAGATCATGAACACAAAACAGTGAAGATGAAGCAATCATAGTCTAAGTTGCAAAAGCATATAATAAGTACTCCCTAGAGGCACCTATTTGATTAAAGTACTTTTAAAACAATCACAGAAATTAAGAAGAATTTTAAATCCTGTACTTCAGTTCCTTTTTGTCAACTCTGGGGTTAAATATACACACATTTTAAATATTTAGGGCATAATTTAATATTCATGATAATGTATGCCAAACGGTGCCCTTTGGATTATTCCTAGAAGTGACCACCTCATTAATCCAGAATCTTTCTTCAAATCCTTCAGCGCTGGGGATGGTGTCAGAAGGGAATATGAGCTTAACATAAAGTAAGGGAGATCTGGCCAGGCATCTTCAGCCACACATTGAGTTCCTACCTTCTCAGATGAAAACTAGGGAAGGTGTGTCCTGGATTCCACCAGGACACCCCAGGACTCCGATATGCGGTACTAATAAATCTGCTGTAGGGCTAAGACACTGCACAAGCTTTCCATAAGTGTCAATGGCCAGCTCGCCTTAGATCCAAAGTAACAGCGTGGAAAACAGCAGTCTTTGTTCAGAGATGGCCGTCTAAATGCAAGGTCAGGATGGGAAAAGAGATTACATGGAGCTGGAAGGTTTCACTGGAGCAAAGGTGTTCCTTGTGTTGAGAGTATTCCATTTAGGAATGCAAGTTACTTTCTGCCAGCTGGCATTTTCCAACAATTCTTTAATCAAAGCATGACCAAGTTTGCTGTCACATGAAGCCTAAAGTATATCGTGTAGAGAAATACTGCACTTATGAAGTACTGGTAGTTATATCTGGAAACATCGAAGGAAAGTGTAACTCTTTGAGATCTAGAATCCATTTGTCATGGTTTAACCCCAGCTGGCAACTAAGTACTATGCCGCCTCTCACACATCACCCCCAGCAGGAGGTGGGTGAGAACTGGAAGGGTAAAAGTGAGAAAACTTTTGGGTTGAGACAAAGACATTTAAATAAGTAAAGGGAAAGCCATGCACACCAAAAGCAAAGCAAAAAGAGGAACTCATTCACCCTTTCCTATGGGCAGGCAGGTGTTCAGCCATCTCCAGGAAAGCTGGGCTCCATCATGCCTAATGGTGACTTGGGAAGACAAACAACATCACTCCAAATGTCATCCCTTTCTTCCTTCTTCCCCTAGCTTTATATACTGAGCATATTGCCATATGGTCTGGAATATCCCTTTGGTCAGTGGGGGACAGCTGTCCCAACTGTGTCCTCTCCCAATTCCTTGTTTACCCCTAGCCTCCTGTCTGGCAGGATGGGGTGAGGAGCACAAAAGGCCTTGATTCTGGGAAAGCCCTGCACAGCATCAACCAAAACATCCTGGTGTTATCCTTTCCAGCACAAACCCAAAATGTAGCCCCATACCAGCTACTATGAAGATAAACTCTACCCCAGCTGAAACCGTTGCTAATTTCAAAGATTTAATTTCAAACATGACAAAAAATAACCCAGTTATGTTTTGTGCTCTCTGCACTAAGTAGAAAGAAAATTTGGTCTCTGAACTGCAGATTTTACAGATTGTCTGTGTGTTGACAGAAGAAAACCCTCAAATGAGCAAAATGTGAGGTTTTATGTAGAATGAAGCCTTTACAGCAACTTGTCGTATTATGGAACATGACTTTCACCTTGAATGGTACAAAAGTCTGTAGGAATTTCCTTTCAGACGTGTTCTGAACAAGCAGAGCGGTTTTTTGTGGCAAGATATTCAGGACAAAAGTTAAGGGGTAGATCCACATCCAGATGCTTCTCCCATGTGAGGAGCTGCATGAGGTTTTGACATTGGTTAGTGACCCTGCTCCAGACACCATCCCCCAAATCCCCAGCAATAAGGCAACTGCATGGCTTAGGGGATTGGTAATTGGATACCTCACCTCCAGGTCATCGTAGGTCTCTAGTTCAAGAGCAGCAAGGCTTTGTAATGACTTAAATGCCATTGCATATTTATTTGGAGTCATACATGGAGAAGTGCACATATGATTTCTGTGTGACAAGCAGTAGATGTCCACATACAGATATAAACATTGTGACAGTTGCCAGCCTGTTTGAAAGATTTGAATGACTGAATATCAAACAGAGATTGATTCCCTAATAACAGAATTGTGTTTTGTTTTAATAGTGCTGTGTAGTAAAAGCATCATGGTTTTTATATAGATATATTTATACATTTATCCATTATGTATTTCTGTTTATATATATTTATATTTTTAT